>ML798407.1:133987-155707 GCA_009831015.1 Picea engelmannii
TCGTTGATGGGGGATACATCAAGGCCCTCCCTCGACGAGTCTATTCCTGTCGACTCCAACACATTATCCGGGAATTAGACTTAGAAACCACTTAGTACTTTGGGACCTGCATGCCTCAATGGCAGGCCTCCTCACATCCGACAGTGGGTTTACATCATTGACCCCTGATCGAATGATTCCATGGATGTTCGACCTCAGCTCATTTATTCACATTCGCTGGAATGTACTAGGGTACCTTGGGAATCATCGACATTAATGGTGATCTCCCTCGCACTTGTTAACGGTTCACACTATTGACCGGTAATCAAGTGGTTTCTGCCATGTTCGACGTCAGGACATCTATTCACATGGTCAGAATCATACCGCATTGGGATTGGTAAGAAGACCCTGGGTTGAGTGACCACTTTGACATATACCTTGCCCAGGTTGCGAAGGAGTTTTTATTGGACAAGAACACATACACTGTCACATAGATCCACTTTGTATTGGTCGTGGCTATGTCTTGTCATCTCGTAGATCCACTATGTATTCTTTGTGGCTATGATCAGTCCGAGTCATCAGAGTATAGATCCACATTGTATCTTTGGTGGCTATACCTTTTTATCAATACAATTATGGATCCGCAGGGTATTTTATGGCGGCCATATCCTGCTGAGTCTTGAATCATCCAAGCATAGGTATGCCTGCCTTGGGTTTTGAAATATGTCATGATATTTGTTGGATGTTTATGTGCAGCTTCCGTCAGGTTCTCCGAGTCTATACCCTTTCTTGAGCATCTACAAAGTATTTCAGTTATCAGTTGGCATATTCTAACTTCATACTTTGGGGGGCATTCTGTTACACGTCAAAATTGCTCAGCTGGATAAGTGTCGCATTGTCCCTCTCAATTGTTGTAAGTGTCGCATCTCCCCTACAACTTTCGCAAGTGTCGCAAGTTGGTCACTAGTGTCGCAAAGGATGTTCATACATACTGCCATGATAACGACACTAAGGAGGCACTTATAACATCTCACATGACTGATTTGAAGGAGGAGAACTGGTTTATTGAAGTCAAACAACTCTTGACACTTGAAAGGAACTCTGAAACAAAGGTTTTGAGGGGGAGCGCTCCCCTACTTTAGCTACAGAGGCGCTGGCGCTCCCCTATAATGCTTCAAGGAGCGTTATAACGCTCCCCATCCCCCTTTGAAGGAGCGTTGCCCATATTGAGAGCGCTGGCACTTCCCCAAGGCTCACCAGGGAGCGCTACAACGCTCTGATGCCCCTTCTAAGGGAGCGCTGCCTAATATGAGGTAGTAGTTGGCCCATTGAGGAGAATAAGGGGAAGATCTTTCGAGATTAGGAGGCAGTTGTGCTCGAATTCTTGGTTTCATCAAGAGATCCCTGATCTAAGGAGAAGGTTCCCAACTTGTTCTAAAGATAACTCAAGAGGTTAAGCTTCTCTTAACCTATATAAACAGGTTCTATGATGGTGGAAAGGAGGAAGAACTAAATACATGAAACTTATGATCTTGGAGGAAACTCACAGTTAGCCAAAAGAGAGTGATCAGTGAAGCTGCTGTTATCCAGATTGTGGAGCTTTCAGGCAAGGGTTGGACGAAGAGGACTTGACGAAGCCGTCACATTCGCATCTACGATTGTAAGTACTGCTGTCATTATTCTCATCAATATGACACGCTTGGCCTGTTTCTTTCTAGTTTGTGTCTGATGTCACATGAACTTATCATTTAGTGATAGATCTGTTTTCAAGATAATATCAATAGAGTAGGAAGCGGTTGTATCTTGTTTTGTCCACAGGGTCCAGCGAAGAGCAAAGGATTGGAGCGCAACTCGGAGCGTGCAGGGACAAACGTCGATAACAGGTATTTCTATCATCCTTCATTCTCATGTGTTAGTTTAGATAGATTTGAAATAAATTCAGTGTCCATGATAAACATTTTTCTTCCATGATAACTTCACATAGACTGGCTTAGATTTAGTTGTAGATATTGGTATGGGAACCAAGCATGTATTTTAGGTATCTGACACAACATCATTCCAGATGGATTCAGGTGAGGTACTTAGGGTGTCGAATGTGTTATGGGTTATAGAACTGAGGAGGAGTGTTCTATCAATCTTAGAGATTGAGAATAAGGGGTACCATATATTGTTTTGAGATGGACAAGCGTTGTTTGTTCCCAAACGATCTAGCTTCAGATAAGCGGTGATGCTTGGATTTAGGGAGGGAAACCTATATAGGATGAGGGGCCAGCCCATGCATGACATGACTAGTAGAAGCAGAGAGACAGATGAGGAGGAGAAGGCAGATCCACTACTGGTTGGGCAGGTGGTTCTACTAGTAGCACAGGTTTAGAGGGAGCAAGTAGCTCCACCAGTGGTGAGGAAGATGGCCCCACCAATATCACAAGTTCAGAGGGATCAGGTAGCTCCACCAATGATGAGGCAGGTATCCCCATCAATATCGTTGGCTCAGAGAGAGCCAATGTTTAGAGGGAGTCATCCCTCAGGACCTAGTAGGGAGGAGTAGCCTCCTAGGATTGTTCATAGGATATTATACTTCGAGGTCATTAGGTTCAGAGGGAGCAGATGGCTCTAGATATTGTACAAACTCAGAGGGATTTAGGTTTTAGAGGAAACATGTAGACTCATAGGGAGCCCTGTTAAAAAAATAGGTGTGCTTGTTTTACCATAGACAATATAGAAATATTGTCACCCAACCATAGGCACAAAGGCCACCCCCAAGCACCTTAACCTTGACAAAGAGAATAATTTCAGAAGAAAAACCTAGAATCAATAGCCAACCAAGGTAGGATACCTCTCTCTAGAGATAGTGTACCAGGCATAAAGTCCAAACCATAACCAAATAGAAATTCCAAGCCAAAACCAAAATGTCAGTTGCAATAGTTGCAACTGCAGCTCCTCTCCAAAATTGTGCACCACTGGTCTTATGCAGTCATGAGAGTGAGAGTGGCAAATGATCTCTGACGCTCTATTATTTATAGTCCTCCAAGTGACCTAACTGGGTCGAATTCTAAAAGTTCTAGAGGTTAATAACTCAATAATAAATATTCTCTTGAGACGACTTGTCTCATAGGGTTATTATCCAACGTTTTAGGGATTCTCTTGCTTCCCAGAATATTCTATTCTCGTCGGGGTTACATGTAGAGGTTAATACCTCCTGCAACTACCATAATATCAACACTCCCTCCTATCTAGGGAGGTATTAAAGGAAATGGTCTTGAGAACACATAGACCATTCAATTGATAACATCATCATAGCCACATAGGCTATCTCATGGTCAAATCATGAGCACCATCATCACTATCAATATCATCTGATAGCATTAATTGCATCATCTCTCGAAGCCATACTCCATCTGAGTAATTAGGCATGATGTTGAATAATTCACTCACTCCATAGAGTGATACAAGAATCATTCTTCTAATCTAGACATACGTCCTAGAAGAGTGATTGTCCAGGACCATTTTCCATAGGGAGAATGTATGTCCATAAACATATTGACTATCCATCTAACTGGAAATCATCTCCAACACTAGTGATAGTCTCCATGGAAATCAGAACAATGCCATCCAATAGAACACAATTGTGTCTATCCATAGTAGTACACAAATACTACCTAGTGGTACACAACCACTCCTAGTAGCACACAACTATTAACCAGTGACACAAAGTCACTAATAGTGGATCACATCCACCACAATAGCATAGAACTATTTTCTAGAGACATACAGTCTCCACAACAATCATATCATTTGATATGAACCTGTATAAAACAATATCATGATATAAATTGAGTCATCTAGGCCATTCTTCCACTCACACCTATGAGATATGGAAGAGCATATTTCCTCATAAAGTAAAGCACCAACCATGGACTATCTGGACTATTATTCTCAAGCATATAAGAATAGTTTTCCTTGATTTTTGAGCCTAGACCATTCTTCGAAACTACTCACAACTGTGAACTTTGAAAGAATCATTGTCCGACGAGGCAGACCATTCTACTTGACCACTACTCAGAGCGACTTCCAAGAAGAATGATTGTTCTATACCATTCCCCCACACTGGCCACAAGGGGAAGCATTGTCTATGGTACCTCAACAATCTATCGGACCATTTTCATTACGAAAATGACTGTCCGATATGGACCATTTTTCGAACTGAAAAATGCATGTCCGTCAGAAATTTCGAACAACTTTCCGAATTGGAAAGGAATTGCCCATCCTGGACAATTTTCTGAACTGGAAAATGACTGTACATAAATTAATAACATATCAGTGCTCCCTCCTAACCTAGTAGTAGTCACTTCCTTTTACAATAAGGAAGTTGTCTCCATGAGCCCCAACTTGTCTCTTAAGTACACAAACTTTTCATCTTGGACAGAGGTTTTACCAAAATATTTTCTATCTTCTCATCTGTGGAGATATACTGGAGAACCACTTCTCTCTTCTGGACTTTATCACGAAGAATATAATGTTTTATCTCAATGTAATTTGTCCTGTCTTTAAACATCGGTTTCTATGAAAGATTTACATGGCTCTGATCATTACAATATATCATTGTCGAATTCAACACCTGATCACACGACCCAAAAATCAAGGTATTGCTTATGTACAAGCATCACAAGCTGCAATATACTCTACTTTTGTAGTGTTGATGATTGCAACAAAATTTTGTTTCCCGCTAGCTCATGACATTGTGGAAAAGATCAAACTAAAATGTATCCAAGTAACACTCCTTCTTTCATCTGTACTCCCTGCCCAATCTGAGTCGATTAATTCATGCAGTTGTATGTCATAATTTAAACATCCCACAAAACAAATATCTGGCTAAGTATTCTCCAAATACATTAACGAGCCAATCAATTGTCAATACAGTGATGAGTCTACTGGATTAGAGTTGCTTCAACTTCTTCAAAAATGTTATCATGGGAGTTAGCCATAGATTTGCAATCCATCATCCGAGACTTCTGAGTAACCATTATGATACACTTTCTCTGTCATAGGAAGTTTTCACCACGCTTCTGATGTATATGAGATACTCTACATCAAGTTTCTTGAATCCATACAAGGTCTTATTCCATTTGCATACATGGGTCTCTTTTTGGTATACGCTTCTTTCTCAATTTTCTTTATTAGGAAGAACAATATTTTACGTGTAAATTTCAATCCATGGATACTGCAAGAGGTATATCTGGTTTACTGGAACAAGTTGTCGTCATAGTCTTCTCCCTCCCTCTAGAAGAACCTCTAGTTATGAATCTCACAATGCTTCCATTCATAAGTATTTTTCACATTTTATTACATACATTTGTCTTCATCACAACTTCCATTTCTTTTGGTTGATTGCTTCTAGTGGGTTCAAACCAAGCTGGTAGTCTTATGATTCTCGATATAATAACTAGTTGTTCTAGATTTTCTTTCTTTCTTGGAATCTTCATGTTCTTCCTCGTGTTCCTCTTTAGCTTTTGGGTCCATGGAATCTCTTATATATTCCATGCCCTTCCTTCCTAAAGATCCCAACTTCTTCCTTTCATCATAGGAACATGGATGTAGATGGACAACCAAGGATACTTAAGACTTCTTTTCGAAGAAGACTTCTTCTAGAGTCAAATTGAACACTTGCTTCTTATCATGGTTGCTACTTTCAATGGGAACATGGATAGATACTTCATAATATTCACAGATTCTTCAATGGATCATATTATTTAGGATTAGCTCCCTCCTAATCCTCACTTCATGCATGAATGCATGCTCTTATTTTGGAATTATGTATCAACTCCCTCCATCTAAGAGAGTCCATGCTTTCATCTGCATCCTTATTGCCTTCTGCAAAGTGTCACAAGTATTATTCTAATTTCCTCTTGATTAATGAATTCTTTCTGATTTGACTCCTTCTGGGTCTCTTCAAGTTTAATTCTGATTTTGGCTTATCTGGAAGTTGTTACTTATATAATAGATTCCTCAGGAATTTTCCAACGTACTTCATCTTCTTGTAGTCATCGTAATAACAATCCATATCTTGTTCTTCTTTCATAGGTATTGTTTTACTGACCATCTTTTCTTCTAAGAAATATATATGCATGATATGCACATGAACTATGTAAATATGGTATCTACAAGAACTATGTTATAGAAGAATATTGTTACCTTGAATAGAAGAAGAAGTTTGTTTTATCCTGCTTGGATTTATTTGAGGGTTCCCTTTCTTCGACAATTGTCGCTTCATCTATTTCCTTCCTTTTCTTTAACTCAGGACAGTGGTTCCTGTAGTGACCATATTTTCGACAATTGAAGCATTATATTTTTGACATATCCTTTTCTTGATTTGGTTTCTTCCTTAAGCCAAACTTCCTCTTATTCCTGAAATTCTTGAATTTTCCTGTGAAGGCTTGATCATCATATTTCTTTTGGTATTTCTCTTTTGTGTTAATCCTTGATTCTTCTTGTGCACAACAAGTACAAATTTATTCAAATGTGGGATACTCCTTTATTGTGTTCATTCTTGTGGCAAATTCATCCCATGTCTTGGGATGACCATTGAGTACTATATTTACTAGTTCCTTTTCTGAAATGATTTCTTCAATAGCTTGTAGTTGATCTCTTAACTGAGAGATTCTCACAAAGTATGATGTTATGCTATCATCATCATTCATTTTCATGTCACATAGCTCATTTTTTAGATTCATTACTTGTCCAATGTTTTTGACTGAGAAGAGGTTAGTTAGTGCATCGTACATCTTCTTATATGAGTCAAGATGAGAGATGTAGGGTATCAAGTGGTCTTTTACAGAATCCACTATGATACTCATAGCGTTGATGTCATTGTCCTTGAACTTATCCATAACTACAATGTTCTAAGGTTCCTTCTCTTTTCCCACTTCAAACTGTGGTTCCATGATCTTTCCTTTCACGATATCCAACACTTTGTTCTTGGCAAGGATGAGGTCAATCCTTGTCTTCCATGATCTGAAGTTAGAATCCCCTTCTAACTTGTTTTCTGACTTTATAGATTAAGTCATGATTTCTTTGACTTGGCCAACTTTTGACTTTGACCAAAAACTCAAACTTGATGTCTTGGCTTGCTGAGAGTATCAGGAGGTACACTTAGCTATGGCGCACTAGGATATCCAGGAATTAGGTCAAGATATTCACTTAAGGTGCCTTAACAAGAGGGTTAGGGTTTCGTTGCTGCAACAAAACTTTGACTGCAATTGCAACTATGATTGAGAAAATCCTCCCAATCTATCTTTCAATGGTTAGACTGTCTGAAGATATTGTAGGCCCATAATCTGTTAGAAAAATAGGCGTGTTCGTTTCACCATAGAAAATATAAAAATATTGTCACCCAACCATAGGCACACAGGCCACCCTTGAGCACCTTAACCTTGATAGAGAGAATAATTTCGAAAGAAAACCCTAGAATCAATAGCCAGCCAAGGTAGCATACCTCTTTCTAGAGCTAGCGTACCAGGTAGAAATTCCAAACCATAACCTAATATAAATTCCAAGCCAAAACCGAAATGCCAGTTGTAGCAGTTGCAACTGCAGTTCCTCTCCAAACTTGTGCACCACTGGTCTTATGCAGTTATGAGAGTGAGAGTGACAAATGATCTCTAACACTCTTTTATTTATAGTCCTCCAAGTGACTTAACTGGGCCGACTTCTACTTTTGGAGGCTAATAATTCAATAATAAATATTCTCTTGAGCCAAGTTGTCTCCTAGGGTTATTATCCAATGTTTTAGGGTTTCTATTGCTTTCTGGAATATTCTAGTCTCATCAGGGTTATATGTAGAGGTTAATACCTCTCACAGCTACCATAATATCAACAAGCCCAATCTCATAGAGAGTTAGTTTGTTCAGAGGGAGAGTCATACATTCAGAGGGAGTTCCATGTTGATGATTTTGTAGCATCAGGAGGCATTCTCACTTGTGGAGTGTGGTGAGAATACCTTCCTTGCTAAGAGGGAGTGTTTATTTTTGTAGCTTCGGGCAGATATTCTCACATGACCCTAGGTGTTTGGAATGTGGGATTCATCGTGGGAACCACATCACACTTTTGGTTTGGAGAAAACCCCCTTGGATTTGAGTGGTGGATTCATGGGTTTGATGATGGGATTTGTGGGCTTGTGTTGGGGCTTCATACCCACAAGGAAATCCTAATTTGATGTTAACGTATGGAGGGGTTTCTATGGTGACCCCTAAGGATTGTATATAAAGGAGAGAGGTCATTATGACATCTCATATGGTCATAGTGTGGAGAAATGGTGGAGCTAGCATAACTAAGTTTTCACTTGTGCTAGGAGGCTTGGTAATCTCAACAAATGGAAATTCTACAAGGTAGCGAATCTGGCTCGGGAGAGAGAAGCAAAGAAGGTCACACGTCTGGAGTGAATTTTTTGTACAATACACAGTTTGTAGCGGGACAAAGTGCATATATACGTAGGCCATAGGTGTGACGAATCAAGTATATACACAGGTCATAGGTGTGACGAATAACATATATACATGGATCACAAGTGCGACGAATCATGTATATACGCAGGTCACAGACGAGGTGAATCACATATATACGCAGGTTGCAAGAAGGTGAACCACATATATATGCAGGTCACAGGTGTGACGAATCACATATATACGCAGGTCATAGGTGTGATGAATCACATATATACGCAGGTCATAGGTGCGACAAATCAAATATATACGCAGGTCACATGAGAGGTGAATCATGTATATACGCAGGTCGCAAGAATGTGAACCACGTATATACACAGGTTTCAAGAGGGTTAAACACGTATCTAATTTCATGGCATGTACAGATCCATACAGGCTGACAGGTGATGTCAGTGAGCCGTACATGTGGTCTACAATAGATTCGTGGGAAAAGGAGATTTCCATAATATTGTTGAGGTTTGGTTTTCTGATTTGTATAGTTATTGAAGGACAAGGTTGTCCTCGGATTTGGTGATATTGTATTGACTGAGAGGAATGGTTTTGTCCTCAATTTTGATGACATTGAGAGGACTGGTTTTGTCCTCATATTTGAAGGATTGGATAAAGTTACATAACACGATATTCTTGTGTCTCTTGTGTATTGATGATTCATCTATGATCTTATTATTTCCGTTGCATATGTTTTCAATCAATAATTTTAGTGTAAATTTGTTCAATGATAACAACCAGGGTTTTACTATTAGATCACTAGGAAGAAATTTTCAGATCTGAAATTAGTCACATAGAGTTGCATGTGAAAATTGACATGGTATTAGAGCTTGGGATTTGAAGAGAAGGGGATCATTTTTTAGACACGTTTTTGGACACAACACTAGAGGAGATTTGTTCTTGTTCATGTTCTTATTCTTGTTCCAGGTAGGTCACAGGTGATAGCTCTAAGAGGAAGCTACAATCACTGTTACAGGTGGAAATAAGTTAGATGGTCTCTGGTTTGAGGCATGGAGAAAATTGTCCAGATGAGGAGCTATGGACTATTAAATCTCGGTGGTGTGACAGGTTGGGAGTTCTGGTGGATTGGCGGAGAGCCCAGATCACAACAATATGTTGTGTGGCATATTTACAACCCTGTGGTTGGACTTCCGATGGTTTTTCATAGTGAGTTGCGATGGGTGCAACTCGGATGCCTTGGCACGAACGAGATAGTTTCATGTGTATCACAAGTTGATGAGATAGAGTCTTCATTGGGAGAGAGAGTTGCAAATTGTTGAGGTATGATAATGTATGTGGTATTTGACCAAGGAAGATGAGGACATTTGCAGAGATGAGTTGTGGAGGTTTAGAGTGAACTAGAGTGTGTTTCCATCTGCAACTTGGGACAATTCACACAAGGACACAGGATCAATGGTAGCATGTGCAGTCATGGAGAGGTTTTTGGTGACTTAGATGATCGAATTGGGTAGAATTTCATTGGATTTTCATGACTTGGGTAAGTAGTATGCTTTCCTTGGAGGATTACATGGTTCTTATCCAGTGGGAGCTACCGACAGATGACAGGGGCACATGATTTATTCGTGAGTTTCACAATGTTTGACTCAGGTATGTACGGGGATTTTGGTAGGAGGATCAAGCATGTAGTACAAGGATCTAGAGCAGTAGTATTCCAGATGGAGTCAGGGGGTGTGTTGCGAGTGGAAAATGTGTTATGGATTCCACGAGTGTGTTCTCAGCCTCCTTGATTGAGGAGTAGGGCTATGTAATGTTGTTCTGGGATGGATATTTGTTAATGGATGTTGAGTTGGTAGGCCTTCCCAAGTCTCAGGAACCTTTTGTGCAGAGGATCTGTGCACAAGAGACATTTCCAGGGTTTGATACGATATGGACTTAATTAGCGTCCATGGAGGATATGGATGAAAAATGAGAGGGACCAGGGAGCTCTACCAGTGATGAGGAAGGTGGCCTCAAATATTACATAGGCTCAGAGGGAGCTCGAGTTTAGAGGGATTCAACCCTCAGGATCTAGTAGGGAGGAGAAACCTCCCAAGACTATGCAAAGGATAATGGACATGGAGTAGCTATCTCTGGAGGTTGTGTAGACTTAAAGGGAGTTAGGGGGCTCAGAGGGAGAGTCGGTCACTTAGTGGGAGCCAACATTTGGGTCTAGATGGGAGAGAGGCATCTTCCAAGACTGCCAGACAAGTGTCATGGGTTGAGGAGGTCAGACAGGAGGTTCATAGGCAGGAGGCTTCTAGGAGCAATATGTCTTCGAGGATGGGATCATGTCAGACAATAAGACTTTCTTCAGTGACCAAATATGTAGCCAATCAGGAGGACTGGAGAGCAGTATTTTCTTTGGTTACAAAGGGAGTATCCAATCAGGTAGATTGGAGAGAAACTGTGATAAAAATTCGATGATGGGAGACAAAGATACTTCTAGGTGATGATGGAAGATGGAATGCCTCCCTTGATAAGAGGGAGTGTTGATGATTTTGTAGCATCGGGAGGCATTCCCACTTGTGGACTGTTGTGAGAATATCTTCCTCCCTAAGAGGGAGTGTTGAGTTTTTTAGCTTTGAGCGGGTATTCTCACATGAACCTAGGTGTTGGGAATGTGGGAATCATCGTGGGCATCACATCACACTTTCAGTTTGGATAAAACCCCCTTATATTTGAGTTGGGCCTTCATGGGTTTGATGTTGGGATTTGTGGGCTTGTGTTGGGGTTTCACACCCACAAGGAAATCCTATTTTGATGTTGACTTGTGGAGGGACTTCTATGGTGAAACCTAAGGATTGTATATAAAGGAGAGAGGTCATTGTGACATATCATATGGTCATAGTATGGAGATTTGATAGAGTTAGCATAAGTGAGTTTGTACTTGTGCTAGGAGGATCAGTGATCTCAGCAAAGGGAAATTTAGCAAGGTGGAAAATCTGGCCAAGGAGAGAGAAGAGAAGAAGGTCACATGTGTGGAGCAATTTTTTCATACCACATGCGGTTTGCAGTGGGACAAATCGTGTATATACGTAGGTTACATGTGTGACGAATCATGTATATACACAGGTCATAGGTGTGACAAATCATGTATATATGCATGTCACAGGTGTGACAAATCACGTATATATGCAGATCACATGTGAGGTGAATCAGGTATATACATTGGTCGCAAGAAGGTGAACCTTTTATATATGCGGGTTGCAAGAGGGTGAATCACGTATTTGATTTTAGGGCATGTACAGACCCGTACATGATGATAGGTGATGTCAACAGGTCATACATGTGGTCTACAATAGATTCGTGGGCATAGGGTATTTCTATGATATTGTTGAGGTTTGGTTTTCTAATTTATATGGTAATTGGAGGACAAGGTTGTCCTCAAATTTGGTAATATTGTATTGACTGAGAGGAATGGTTTTGTCCATATTTTTTATGACATTGAGAGGACTAGTTTTGTCCTCAGTTTTGGTGGACCTGAAAGGACTGGTTTTGTCCTCAGATTTGAAGGATTGGATAAAGTTCCAAAATAGAAGTCTTGTGTCTCTTGTGTATTAATGATTCATCTTTAATCTTGTTGTTTCCACTGCATATTTTTTCAGTCAATAATTTCAGTGTAAATTTGTTTAGTGATAACAACCGTGGTTTTAGTGTTAGATCACTAGGAAGCAATTTTCAGATATGAAATTAGTCACATAGATTTGCATGTGAAAATTGACATTCCCCCTTAGGTTCAAAAGGGAGAGAGACATCTTCCAAGACTGACGAGTAGGTGTCATGGGTCGAGGAGGCCATACAAGAGGTTAAGATGCAGGAGGGTTCTAGGAGCTATATTCCCTCCATGGAGGATTCAATTGTTTTAGTAGGTTTTTCTATATGGACAAAGGAGGCATACAATTAGGAAGACATAGGAGTAGGATTTTCTTCATTCACAGAGGGAGAATTCAGTGGGGTAGATTTAAAAAAGGATTTGATTCAGTGAACAAGGATGCAACGAGTCAAAATGATTGGAGAGCAGGATTTGATTTAGTGATAGAGAGAAAAGTCAGTCAGGAGGATTGGGGTGCAACTATGGTAGACGAGAGAGAGGGAGAAGCCAGTCGGGAGGATTGGAGTGCAGTTGTGGTAGAGGATAGATATCCACTTCCAGTGTGCTAAACAAAGGTACATATAGATGATGATGGATGGGATACCTCCGTTGCTAAGAGGGAGTGTTAGTTATTGTAGCTTTGAGAGGTATTCCAACAAGAGTCCAAGGTGTCAGACATGTGGGAATATTCATTGGCACCAGATCAACCTTTCATTTTAGTGAAATCAACCTTGGAATGAGGCTAGGGCCTCATGGGAAAGTTGATGGGATTTGTGGGCTTGTGATGGGGTGTCACACCCACAAAGAGGAACAAAATATTCTAATTAATTGTTGGGTTTATAAGGTGTACATAAACTAACTCATTAGACATGTATATGAAGGAGAGAGGTCATTGTGACATTTTCTCATTGTGGAAGAATGGAGTTAGCATAAGTGATTCTGCACTTGTGCTAGGAGGCTTGGTGATTTCAACAAAGGGAAATTTTGCTAGGGTGGAAAATATGGCCTAGGGTTGAGGATTCTCTATCTTTGGTTCTTGGTAGGGAAAAGCATATCGCACGTGTGGGAGAGAGAGGCAACCGTAGAAGGCAAAAGTTGTACGAGTGGAGAGAGTTGTATGAAGTGTTTGTACATGTACGCGGGTTTCAGTGGGAACAGTCACATATGTATGTGGGAACAGTCGCATACGTATGTGAGTTTCAATGGGAACAATCGCATACGTATGTGAGTTTCAGTGGGAACAATCACATACATCCGTACAATTTATTCTGAGAAGGAGCAGGTCCATACAGGCTGACATCATGTGAACTCAGTAGGTTGTACATGTGATCAACAACATATTTGTGGATAGAGAAGATTTCCAGGAATATTGTTGAGGTTTGGTTTTATGTTTTGTATGGTTATTGGAGGACAAGGTTGTCCTTAGATTTTAGTGATATTTGTATTTGTTGAGAGGACAAGGTTATCCTCAAATTTGGTAATATTGTACTGGTTAGGAGGGTTGGTTTTTCTCTCAGAATTTCTAAATTCAACAAGGTTACATAACACAAAGATTGTGTCTCATATGTGTTGATGATTCATCTATGATATTTTTTGTTTCCAGTGCATATGTTTTCAACAAATAATTTTAAATGTAGAATTGTTCAATGATAATAGCTAGGGTGTTATTGTTGGTTCCCTAGGAAGCAATTTTCAGATATGAAAATTGGTCACATAAGGTTGTATGTGAAAATTGACATCTGAAACTCCACACCAATAGCAAGAAAAAAAATCTTACCTTTCATTTTTTCAAACTCTAGCACACAAACATGACCAAGTTTCTGAAGTGCTAAAGTCATCCCAACAACGCTACAAAGCCCGCCATGATTCTTACCATTCCCTTATGGTTTTTACTCTTGGTGATAAATTATGGTTTTACATGGAAGTCCAGTGTTTGAAATCCCAATGTCATCACAAACTAAAGCCTCTTCGTTATGGCCCTTATACCATTCTCCAATAGATTGGGGACAATATTTATCGCCTTAACTTTCCACCCCAACTAGGAATTCATGATGTGGTGAATGTGAACAATATGAAACACTATGAACCCACATTGCTAGAAGATAATTTCATTTTCTCTCATCATGTTGAGTTAATCCTTAATTTCCAACCTCCATTTCTCCAAGAAACCTTACTTGATACTCACCATACCACCACTCGTCATCAACAACATACCTCTTACCTTGTTGGGAACATAGGCCAAACTCCTGCTCATGCTAAATGGTTTTTGGAAGCTGCCATGCACAATCATTTTCCTCATTTGTTGACAGAAGTGGGGACATGTTCGAGCTTAAACATGGAGGAATTGGGAAACCCAACATACATCCACGTGAATCCCAAGGAAGGCGCACTCCCTCATCCAACTGGATTCTTGGAAGGCATACTCTCTTAGCTTATTGGAGGAGAAGAATAGTTGGGCGTAATTCCCAAGGAAGTAGTTGATCATATCTATCTAACTAGATGTTATAAGCTATTTGTATCTTGACCTATTCAAGCCAGCATGTAATAACATGCATCTATATAAGACTGCCTCCTATTCTAAATAAAGTAATGGTCATTTTTCTCTCAATTTTGGTGATAATATTCATGTTTTCATGTTCTTGCTAATTTCCCGAGTATTTTTATTGCAGAGCAATACTTCGGTATATCCAGGGTATAATTTAATTTGGGATACATTAGAATTTAGGGGGGACTCCCTTGTAGGTTAGTTTCACTGATTTGGATTGGGTGGGTGACCTTGATGATCAAAATTCTATTGCAGGTTATGTTTTCAGCTGGTTATGGACCTGTCATTTGGGCTTGTAAGAAACAATAGGATATTGTTCTTCTTTCAATAGAAAAAAAGTACTGAGTAGTGGTTAATGCAATTCAAGAAGCCTTGTGGATTTGACAGATCCTTTCAAAGTTTGGATTCCAAGAGCAACATCTAATCACCCTCTTGTGCGACAATCTGAATTCCATTAAGCTCACCAAAGATCCAGTTCAACATTAGCACGACAAACAGATTGAGCTACACATGCACTTCATGAGAAATCTCATTCATGATCGAGTTATTGAAGTGCTCTTTTCCCTATAGAAGATCAAGTTGCAGACATTTTCACAAAATCTCTTACAGAAGCGATGTTTTCAAAACTTCAATCTATGTTAAGAGTTCAGGAAGTTGTCATTAAGGGGGGATAGGCTCTAATGCCTCCTTCCTGATCCTATTGTGTCACCTTTGTAAATCCTTAAATCATATCCCAATTTGNGAATTTGGACACTTAGGAGTTAGTTAAGATCAACTTGGTCTAATGCATCGTTAGGTTAAAGTATGATCCTTAGTTTGTTTATTTAGTATGCATTAGTGTGCATTTGTTATCTGACGGTCATGATATATTCCTGACATAGAGTGATCCGACAACTCATGTTCTCATCGATCTCAATGGCTACATTGATCTATGGCTTAACACTTGATTGGTTCATGATCTCTATTTAAATAGCATGGAGGGTCATTTGTCAATGATCGATTGTGAAAAATTCTCTTGTAATATTTTTCTTTTGCATTAATAAATTGTCTCAAGTGGCCACATTGGCTCGGGCTGTGGATGTTTCCCCGTAGAGATTTTACCATGTAAGAACATCGATGTGTTGATCTTTAATCTAATTTTGTGAGTGGTTACTGAAGATGTTTATCCTATGTTAGAATACATGTGTTGTCGAACAAATTTGAATGTTTTTATCCAATTTGAATTATTTTTATAGGGGATTTAAGAGAAAAAACTATAAAAAATGATGTGAAGCACATTTCCCAATCTATAATTTTATAAGTTGGACAACATGTTACTTTTCATTTTCCTCTAATAAACATGCTACAATTTATTATTTTTCACTTAATTCAATATATAAACTAAACAAAAATGACTAATACATAATTAATTAATAGACTAATGTTAATGTTATTTATGTTGAATTTTGTAATCGATAAGTGTGAACATATGAGATTAATGTAAACACAATTATATTCTAAACTAAAGCAAATTCCACAATATTACATTTATGGACACGTGTCTCAACTTGTTCTGTGTTGTCACATTAATGCAATAGACAATTGAGCATGATCTTTTGGTTTTGCTTGATGTGCAAGATTTTAGTTCATTTATTTCGAGCCAACTTGAATTTTCTTGCTGGAATTAAAAAACTTATAGCGCTGTGATGGACATTCCCTAACTTTCAAATATTTCATAATTTGTTGTAAATATAATTAATTTTATATTTGCAAATTTTTGGAAGTAATGTCAAATAAGGGTAATTAGAATTTGGAATTTCAAATTTAGATAACTTGGGTAATCATTCACATGATGTTAATGTTTAAAAGCATTTTTTTAATTTTAAATTTTATTTTAAATTTTTTTAGATAAAAAAACATAATAAAAATGGTGTAATGTGAAATCCAATAAAAAAAAACATGTAATATCAAAACCACAAAATTCTATGTTCAAGTCATTGTGAAATTCTATGTTCAATCCAGTGTGATTCATTAATAAATAAATAAAAACATAATAAAAATTGTGTAATTTTAAATCCAATAAATAAAAAAAAACATGCAATATCAAAACCAAAAAATTCTATGTTCAAGCCATTGTAAAATTCTATGTTCAAGCCATTGTGATTCATTAACAGTAAAGCCGCACATAAGAACCTATGTTTACATAGTGTGTCATTAAAGACATTTGTAATATGTTTACATAGTGTGTCATTAAAGACATTTGTAATGTCTAATAGGTGAGAACTTATTTATACTCTATATCTACCATTCTCTTCTCGAACTATACTATTTCAAATATTATTTTATTTCTGTTGTTGTTAATAATGTAGGTTTATTAATATAAATAAAAGATTTAGCATGGAATGATAATGTCATTAAAGATATTTGTAATGTTTAATAGGTGAGAAATTATTTATACTTTATATTTATCATTCTCTTCTCGAATTTTACTCTTTTAAATATTTGTTGTTGTTGTTATTAATAATGTAGTTTTATTAATATAAGTAAAAGATTTAGTATGGAATGATAATGAATTAGAATATATTAGAAATAGTTAATTTGTTGATTAGTATGATGATGAAATTAAAAAGAAATTGTTAATATGATAAATAGATAGATTAAGCTAGATTTGAATTCATTTATATAAAATTTAATTTATATTCAAATTTAAAATGTATATTAGTAAATTTATGGACTTTAATTTCAATTCAAAATTGTTCTATGACATAGTAATTAGTTTTACAAAATTGCTCATTGAGGGGAGTATAATTTTACATTATTCTTTTCCCCGTATGAGGTGGTGGGGATGAGAACCGAGGGAGCTACGACCCTGGAGGATGTAATGACATCGGGAAAAGAAGGCATTAAAACAGTGATGAGTTGGCAACAAGAACGACGACAAGGTACTATTGTCATAGCAAGTACAACTACATGAAGGGAAGGAATGAACTCCAGGCTCGAGGCCACACGCGCAAGACTTCAAGTGAGTTCACATGGCATAGTAACTCGACTATAGGAGGAGACGTGGTGCCAACACTCTATCCGCAGAGATAGTGTTTAATGTTATTTACTATCGAATTAACCCATCTTTTAGTGAGATCTAATAACCATGGCTCAATGGCAAAGGAGAAGCAAAGTAATTAGAGTGTAAAGCCATGCGGTTTGAGAGTTTTCCACCAAGGACATCAGGGAATTACTTGTTGTAGTTCAGGTTCAGTGGAGGGTCTACATGATGTTCAGAGAGGAGGGTGGGTTGAGACCCTTCCTTTGAGAGCGAGTGTCAGTCGTCGGTTCAAAACGAGAGCTGGGTAGCAATGGCTCCACGCCATGGGTACCAAAGGGGTTACCATCGAGGAGGAAATTTGCGAGTTAGGCCCTCGACTCACCAGCTTGGAAGCGATGTCCCTACCTCAAGGGTCCAACAAGAAGCTTTGGACGCAACATGCACCTTTTTTGAATCCATGCCTCCTTGCTTTCAAGAACATGTGGAAGAGGAGCAATGGTCCATGTGCAAAGAACGATGATCACTGACCAAGAAGTGGCAGATACAACCATTCGTTGGATTCTGGATGTAGAGCGACTCGTGCTAGGGAAACAAAGTATTGGAAAATAGTAGATCTTTACTGACACATCAAAAATATCTTGGACTAGATGCTTTAGACCCGGGAGGAGGTGCATAATACAATTCAACTGCAGTTGGACGATCTTCACTTGATGATGCGTGAATCTCTTACCCGTCTGCCAGCTACCAACACAGGAATGAGGACTTCAACCACAAAAGCACTGCTCATTTGGCCTCAGAGAAGACTCAGGATCAGTTTGTGATGCCTTCAGGTCCTTGATCAGTAGGAAGCTCTTTTTTTTTTCCAGTTGTGAATGAATTATAAAAGAAGGTCAAATTCAGGAGCCTACAACAATTTCTATTTTAGTTTATTTTTTGGTTGTTTATCTTTCAAGACTTTATTTAAAAACATTGACCAAACTCTATGGATTGATGATCTATACCTTTGTTGTTGGTCTGGTTTCCCGAGTGGCAAGCCAACAACAAAGTTTCTTTTGTATGTATAATATTCTAATTGATTAATAGAAATTCTACCTATATACTTATAACAAAAAAATTACAATATTATTTTGATTAAATAAATAATAATAATGTAAACTCTTGATTCGTCAATAATCTCAAGCACGACATAAAGTTATACAATTATTATAGTAATTTAAAATAATTTGTTATCATAAATAAATATGCAATAATACAAAATAAATATATTTGTAATTCTTTTTTTTTTAAATAGTGAATTATAGTGTTACCATGCACGTAATGCATAAACACTTTAAATAACAAAAAATGACTATAATGTCTTAAAAATCACATATTCAAAACTTAACAATAACTTTGAAAATAAATGAAACAATAATTATAACATGCTTATAATAACTTTGACTTTAAAAGTAAATGAAACAATAATTATAACATACTTGTAATAACTTTGATAGTTAATTAATTAACTAATTAACAATAAAAATAATAATTACAACATGCTTGTAAGAACTTTGATAGTTAATTAATTGACTAATTAACATTTGAAATCAAAGTGAAAAAAATTGTGTCCTTATGCAAAGATGAGTTGCAAGTAAAATTTCCTTTAATTCTACCCTTATTAATATTACATGTAAATATGATTTTCGCAACCATGTTGTGCATCTGAAATACATTTAATTCCTTTTAAAATTGATTAACACAATACTAATTTTTGGTACAAATTCTTATGTCATCTTGACGTTAATATGATGTAAACAATATTGGAAGCAAAATTAGAAAAACATTCAAAATAACCTTTTATTTTGAAAATCTATATTTTATTTTGAAAATCTATTTTTGGGATCATAATAACCTTTTAGTTAAGTCGTAATTCCAACACAATATGAATGCCACGTGGGAGGCTTTGCTTTCTTACCAAAAAACAACTCTTGTTGGTATTACCATAATGTTTGTGTTGCGACGAGAGGTTGTCGATAGGGTGATGAAATGTCATCGGTAGTCTAATGGAAGGATGTCATAATCACTTTCTGGCATCAACATAATCTTTGTGTTACAACGATTAAGAGATGTTGTAGGACAACGAACTTTGTGGTCCAACAAAAGGATGTTGAAAGTCCAATGGTTTCAAATAAATTGTTAAGAGATTTTTCAGCATCCTAATTCCTAGAGACATTAGAATATCAACAATAATTGTTATTTAAAAAAGGTGGTTAAGATTTACATCTAATAAAACACATGAGAAAATTGAGACTATGTAGGTAAACAACATACATCGTCAAGAAAGCATGAGAAAGATTAAGGATACCATTACTACATTTAGAAGTTCTCCCTTGTTTATACAACACTAAACACAAAAGTGGACTTTTTAATAAAGAGGTAAACAATGAATATGAATGAAGGCACACTAGATGCATAGAAACCCAGAAGTTCTCTCTTGTTTATACAACACTAAACACAAAAGTGGACTTTTTAATAAAGAGGCAAACAATGAATATGAATGAAGGCACACTTTTCTTAAACAATGAATATGAATGAAGGCACACTAGATGCATAGAAACCCTGAAGGGTGGCTTCAATAGCCTATATTCTAGGTACATTTTCTGAGTTATTTACTGTCAACAAATTGTTCAATCATATGGATTGCTTGGCCACTTCATTGGCATGAAAATTTCATATGAATGTAATAGATCCATCTTATGATACATGGAAAATAGTGGACATGTAGGCTCAAAGGCCAATACAAATGCACATTTCTTTTTACAAATTTCAATAAGAATAGACTTTTTTCATATATATATATATATATATATATATATATATATATATATATATATATATATATATNTTTTTTTATATATATATATATATATATATATATATATATATATATATATATATATATATATATTAATCAAAAGACTTATTTATAGCCCACTCACTTCACTAACAAAAATCTTTTACGAAAATTAAATTTTGATCTTTGTTCTATGTCTGATGTCGATTTCTTTCCTTAGGATTGATTATATGGCTCTCTTTCTTTGTGTAAAACCTCTAAATTTTGCTGTGCAGATATGTGTCTAGGGTTCAAACCCAATTTCTCACATATATACTATATGGTTATGAATATGAAATTGCTTCTGGATTGTAGTTTCCAAACACCAATGATGCTTACAACGGGAACTTTAAACATCCCTCCAACCATTAATCAATATCTATAGATTTTAGATTATATAGAGACTCCAAAATATGTAAATAAGAAAATAGATGTTGAAAATTAAAAAAGTTTTTTCAAGTGTTGCAAAAATGACGAAAAAAATGTTACATATGTCATGATTATTACATAATTGTCACCGTGTATTTTGGGTTCTAATATTTATAATTTACATAAACATCACAATATCGATGACAATTTGACCTAGTCAAAAACATTGAATGTTTGATTAAGTCAACTTTATTGAATGTTTAAACATAACTAACGATCATTTGGTTAAATAGAAAAAATGTTGGAAGTCCAATGCTAAGGCATCACAATTTCGACAATATTGGAAAGAAATCAAAATTGCAACATTTCTTGGGGAACAAGAAGAAAAGAAGTAAATTGTAATGGTTTCTAAGTAAATTTCACCATCAAAATCAAATTTTTCCATCAACATCAAAAAATGAAGTTGGATTTCACACCCAAATGTAGTAGTGACAACACATTAATTTTTTGTTATTTTCTATTAAACAAAATTACTAGTTGAGGAAGCGAAAATAAGTACAATGGAGGAGTTACTCATGATTCAAAGGTCTAGTGTTTCTACAAGCTTGTAGACACACTTCAGGTATTAGGAGACATAAGGGGGGAATATCTTCATCACTAAGGACCATGGACGAAGACCTTGAGGTGGTAGACTATGGGGAAGATGAAGTCCGTAGTTGATCCAGGTGGATATCGGGGGCCACCCACCTTTTCCAAATGGCTCAAAACAGTTTTCTGGCCATTTTGGCAATTTACTATTTTTAGCAGGTTTTCACTTCCGGGGCCATTTTGAGGGCCTAAATGAAGTTTTTTCGA
>ML798407.1:156033-183286 GCA_009831015.1 Picea engelmannii
TCTAGCGAGTCTTTCACTCTGTATTTTTACAGTCTCTGTACATTTCTTTCATTAATAGAAATCGTGTATTACTATATCTCTGTGTTTATGGTTGCATCTCTGATATATTTCTGTTATATTACTAGATATACGTGATATCTCTGCGCATTTCTTTATTATAGCTCCGCTCTCATTTCGTGCCGAAAATAATCCGGATCAGTAGTCCCATTTCAATATTTAGGTTCAGGAGCTTATGGAAATATTGTGAAGTATAAAAGTGTTGAATGAAGACCTAGTATCAACTAACATAGATCAAGGCTTGGACAAAGGCTTGCTAGATGGAAGGCCTGCAATGGAAGTGTGGGTACAGGATGGGACTGATCCTTTAAGGATCTCGGTTGAAGGTAAAAAGGAAGGAAAATAACATCATGGTTTGATGTCCTTTGAGGAAAAAGTGGATTTCTGGCTTGATTATGATAAGGCTCCAACACTCGATAATTTATCTAATCGATAGAGATTCAAGTTTGTGCATGGTGAAAACTCTTAATCCATTGTAGTGCAGGTGTTATTGAGCCAAGACCTAGGTAGTGAGAGGATTCATGTGTCAACCTAGGCAATGAAGGTATTATCCTATTATAAGAAGGAAGGGATTTTGGGTGGAAAAATCCCTCCAGGTGAAAATGTGGTTTGTCAGGATTGAAAGAAAAGAAAAAGGAAGCATATTAAGGTTCAACCAAAGAAAGTTAGGATGGTTGTTGGTCTGGATGTGGGTTTATTAGAGGTGGAAGGTTTGAGAGACAGGTAACTCATCTGGAATTTTATGGGGAAAATAGTTAAAGGAGAAGCTATGAAGAAGTGGATGGATGAGGCTCATAGGCTTGTCCTCGGGTATACACTTCTCTTGTATCTTCTAGTTTGTGAGTGGATTTACTTTTTGGTGAAGATCTCTATCGATGTACAGTTACTTATCAGGTAGGACTTGCATTGGGGGCCATCCAATTTATGTTTAAATAGGTGGAAAATGGGGTTTGACCCATGGAAGGAAGCCACCTTATTGTAGTATTTTTGGGTTTTAATTTTGGGCCTCCCATTGGAACTATAGAACAAGAAAATATTGGAAGGTATTGGGAGTTATTTCGGTCATTTTATTGCTTTGGAGGATAATTGTTGGGAAAAGGAGGATATGCGAGTGGTTAGAATCTTTGTAGAGTTATACTTGAGAGAGGGTTTACCAACAAATATTGAAATTGTCTAGGGGTATTGGTATTTTATCTAGAAACTAGAGTTCTCGAAATTGCATTTTAGATGCAACACTTGTCATGAAATAATTGCATTTATGAGAGGACCACAAAATCCCTAAAGGATCATTTCTCTAGAAAAATGTGTGGATAAAAAATTCAAACTCTACTGGTGATATGAAGGTCTATCTAGAGAATATAGTTTGAAAGGAACATGCATATCCTTAGGATTTGGAGCCTTCATTATCTCTTGCAAAAGAGAAGGCTCAAACTCCCACAATGCATGATATGGATAATGCCCAAGGATTCAACGCAAACTACTAGAATCAAGGACTCCTTCTATCTTGTCAAGGTATGTCTATTTTAGATTATTCTTCATGCTTTCAGGCAGTTAATTTTGGTTCCCCCTATCCCATTGGGTGTGTGGGATTTGTCATTATGAATAAGGAGGATTTATGGGGTAGTGGCCATATGAATCAACCATTCCATTCTATGAAGCTGGGAGTTGATGTTGATCCAATTTATGAAGGTTCATCCAAGGTATATGGTGAGACCTCATCAAAGTTATTTGGTTAGGGAGATAAGGTTTTGTCTCTTAGGGTGATGTCGTGATCTCTCCATTGGCCAAGAATCTTGGGCTATATTGTCTCCTAAGGGTCATCCTATTGAGGATGAATTATAGTCAACGACTCCTTCCAAGGAATATCAAAAGAAATTTTCAAAATCATATTCTCCATTACTCATACCTTTTAAAGTAAAAAAATGAATCAAGGGCCTTGGAAGGGGGGTTGGATTTTGATTAATATATTCCAAATTTAATTGGGATAAAATACCGTATATCCATGGAAAAATCTTAGGCTAATAAAGAGATCAAAGAGGGGAAGAAACTTACTATCCATGGGGTCCTTAGAGTAGGAAAGAAACCAAAAAAATGGTGTCCAAATGATCACCATTTCCCTAAATTATAGAGGGTGTAGGGGTGCCCCTAAGAAGCAAGCCTTGAAAAGAATTGTTGCATTTTATAAGCCAAATGTATTTTTACTTCAAGAGTATATGTGTGTTGCGTCAAAAGCAGTGGATTTTTTGTCTTATTTTTTGAAATATTGTTATTTTTGCTTAGTGGATGTTGATGGTCTGTTGGGGGTGTTTGGTTTCCATGTGGAATGTTAATTTTGATCCTCCCTCTACCAATGTTTTGCATGCAAGTATAGTGAAATAATTTAGATCTAATAAACCAGGGAAAGTGCTTAGAATAATAAACTTGTATGGTCCCTATGGGGATATGAAACCCTTCTAGGATTGGCTAGGAGACTTGCTTATTTTGAAAGGTGATAATGTTCGTATCGAAGGGGATCTTAAATTGACTCTCAATCTAAGGGAGATATAGGGAGAAGTGGAAAGGAATGAATCTCTTGTGGAATTTTTCTCACACTTATTTGAAGACCAAAAACTTAGTGATGTGGAACTAATCAAAATTGTCCCAACTTGGAGAAATACTAGAAGAGGTAGGGAGGGTATTTCCAAGAGGTTGTATAGGTTTATTGTGGAAAATCATAGGTTGGTTTTGGAGGATCTTCAAATCATTTACCTATTATTTTACGGATTGAACCTAAAGGATAGAAACCCCCTACGCCCTTTTAATTTAACCACTTATGGTTGAATAAGGAGGATTTTAGAGCCTTGTAATACAGAAAAGAAATCATTTTTATAGAATCTCTAATGATTCTTCCATGAAGCAAGTTTATAATAATTTAAAGACGGTGAAAGAGGTAGTATGTGAGTGGGTAAACAATCATGCTATGAAAAATCAAAAATACCTAAATGAGGTGGAAGAAGGTATAAAATATCTCTTTGAAAATAATGAGGTATAAGTTCTCTATAAGGAGGAATTCCATACTTTAAAAGAGCTCAAAAACAAAAATAAAAACAAGGCACTATTTGACGAGGAGCCAGAGTGGAGGTTTAAGAGAAAAGCTATATCGTTAGCTAAAGGTGACAATAACACTAATTTTTTTCACAAGTTTACAAACCATAGAAGGTGTGTAAATAATATGTTGGAAATAAGTAATATTGATGGTTGTAGGATCAAGTCCTTGAAAGAAATAGCTGAAGTTGGAAAAAAATACTTTAAAAATATTTTCGAAGACCCTGAGAGTGCTAACATTGGAAAAATAATGTAAATATTAAGGATTTTTCCTAGCCTAATTGATGGTCAAATGAATATTGAATTGGAAGCACAAGTCACAAAGGAAGATCCTATATCTTGACTGGTGGACTATTGAATTCTATATTGACTTCTATGATTTGATCGAGGGTGATCTCCTCACAATGGTTAAGGGATCTAGACTATTAGGGAAGGTTTTAGGAGCCTTGAATTCCACATTTATATCATTTATCTCCAAATGACAAAAACCTTGATCCTTTGAATAATGCAGACATATATTACTATGTAATCTTGTTTATAAATTCCTTTATAAAATTATTGATAACATGCTTAAAGGTTGTTTATTAGGAGTAATTTCAAATGAACAATGTGGCTTCCTATTCAATAGGAAAATTCATGATGTTGTGGGAACAATACAAGAAGGAATGTACTCAATCAATACTCAAAACATTTCATATTTTGTGATGAAAATATACCTTACAAAAGCATATGATAAAGTGATTTATCCATATCTCGTATTGTTGTTACACCAGTTTTGTATGAATTGTAGATTTTTTGTTGGATAATGGGATGTCTGACATCAAACTCTTTTGTTGATATAATAAATGGACCGCCTTTGGGTTTTTTAATGCCTCAAGGGGTCTCCAACAAAGATGCTCATTATCCCCTTTCCTATTTTTATTAGTTTTTTAAGGGTGAAGTATGTTAATGAAGGATGCAAGGAGGAGAGGGATGATGAAAGGGATACAAATTCCAGATTCAATGGCTATTTCTAATTTTTGTTGTTGTTGATGATATTATATTTTTTGGTCAAGGATCCATCAAGGTATTGAGAAGCATAAAGGAGATTATGTTCATATATTACAAAGCTACATGTATGGAGGCTAACATGAAGAAGTCATCAATGTTGTTCAATGAGTTGAAAGAGGAGGTGAAAATGTAAGTTATAAATTTGTTTCCTATGAATCATTATGATCTTGATCAAGAACTAAAGTACTTGGGTTTAAATTAAAACCAAATGACTACATGTATGTTAATTGGATTTGGTTCTTCAAAATTGAAGCTAGAATCTTAGATTGGGTCAACATATGGTTGTCTCATGTTGGAAAATTAATATTGGTCAAGGTTTTTCTAGAGAGTGTTCATGTG
Source organism: Picea engelmannii (assembly GCA_009831015.1). Taxonomy (NCBI): domain Eukaryota; kingdom Viridiplantae; phylum Streptophyta; class Pinopsida; order Pinales; family Pinaceae; genus Picea; species Picea engelmannii. The sequence goes on from ML798407.1 coordinate 160,564, forward strand.
TATTGAATTTATATTGCACACATTCCCAAAGGAATTCTAAACAAAATTAGAAAAAAAATGTGTAAGATTTTTATGGATAGGGAAAAGGGAAAAGGAAGGAATTCCTTTGGTAAAATATAAAAGAGTGGCTACCTCAAAGGAAGCAGGTGGATGGGGTTTGAATAAGATCTATACATTTAGCATGGATCTAGCTACAAAAATCATATGGAGGTTAATCTATAATTAAGGTATATGGGGGAAATGATGAAATTAAAGTACTTAAAAGGAAAGTCTCTAAAGAAAAGTTTAGAATGGAAAGGAAAAGTGTTCAACGAACTTCAATTGTCTAGAAATATTTGGTTCGACCTTTTCCCTTCATTGGAAAATGGATATCTTGGAAATTAGAAAGGGGAAATAAAGTGAGAATTTGGGAAGCTCCTTGGATTGGTTGTAAAGGAAATTATGATCTATCATAAGCTATACTAACTGACCTACATATTTTAACCTTATAGGACAACCCATCCTTTTATGTATAGTCCTAATTCTTTTGGTTCAGTCTCCACTCCCTTTGATTTCCTCAAAAACCCTTCTATGGAAGCGCCAACTCCCTTAGCTCCAACATGTTCTTTGTCCCCTTTCAATGCTACTAGCATTCACATGGAGGCTAAGTTTGGACTATCCATGGGTGCCAACATGGATAAGGGGTGCATATCTGGCTCTCTCCCTTCTCATGGTGTTTTGGGAGCGGTCTCCTTTGGTAATGATGTGTGGATCGACTCTCATTCTTGCAAGGAGGCTATGCTCGAGATGTCTATGGATGTTGGCAAGAGATCTAGCCCTCTTCCTTCTCACAAAAATCTAGGTGGGGCTTCTCTCAGTGATATAGTGAATAATGCCTCTCATTCTCTTCGCTTAAATTAAATTTTGGTTGAAGAGACTCTGCCTTTATCTATTCCTATAGTGTAAGATGTCGTAGATCATGTGTCTTTTTACAATACTAATAGTCTTGTGTTCCACTTCAACGATATTGGCCTTGATTAGTGGATCTACATAAATGGATCTTAGTTTCTTGGGAACCTAAGGTAAAATAAAAGTATTTCATTTACCCCTATGCAAAGGGGTTCTTCATTCTTGAGTTTGATCTTGCAAAAGACATGGATTTGATCTTAAATTCAAGACCCTGGTTATGGGGAAATACATGATTATGCATGAAACCTTGGAATCCATCCTTTGATCTAATGATAGACACTCTATCCTCGACTCTTGTGTGGGTTAGAATTCTAAATTTTCCTTTTCATTTTTTGGGTTTAGCCTCTCTTTGAGCCATTCACAAATCCCTTGGAAATTTTTATCTCAGAAGTTCAAAAAACAAGAATTGCAACACCACAACATATGATTGAATATATGTGAAAATAGATTTCAACAAAGGGTTTCTTTCAGAAATAAAATTGACATCTGAAAATTAATCCTAGACATAAAAGATGGATTATGAAAATGTATCCCTCCACTATAGAGCTTGTTTTGAAATAGGGCATCATGTAGCGCATTTCCCAAAAAGGAAAAGACAAATAAGGAAGCACTAATATAAATAAACCTAGAACATAAATTTACTAGTAAGGAAGATCCACCTAACCTAGACCCACCCAAGGAGGAGCCAAAATTGATTTCAAAGAAAATCAAGGAAACACCACCAAAACAAGAACATTGATTACAACAAGGATCAACACCACATGGTACGATGGAAAAGGAATATGATTTTACTCCATATCTGGATCATAAATAAGAGCTCATTCTTAGCCTTCAACCTAAGGAAAGATGGGCAGATCAGGTTGAAGAAGACGAGACTCTAGAACATTTGAACCTCTAGATCAAGAAAAAACAAGATTGGAGGGATTAATAAGGACATCATTAAATGTAAAATAAATTTGGAAGACATTAGTAAGGAAAAAAAACCTCCTTCGATATCATAGCCAAGGGAGGCAAGAAGGAAAACACATAATCCATTTTAGCCATGTATTATGTATTTTATTATGTTAGCAACTTGTCATAATTTACTCATGTAAGACATTCCAGGATGTAGTTCTTATGGGAATAAGAAATATCTATATTCGATAGATAAGGAGATGGCAATTTTGCTCAAAATCTAAGGTAGACAAATTTTGTAATCTCATTGTTAGCCTCAGCTACAACCATTTTGTAATATAAATTTCCCTAGTTACTGTAAAAAAAATGACCTAAATTCTTTGGGGATTTTCTCTCTAGAGGAGGTAGCAAGTGTTGATGGAACAAATGGTTGGTATTAGGGTTGAAAATCAACAGAAGTCCTAAATTTACAAGGAAGGAAAGTAGAGGAATGGTATCAATATTTGAAATTGTTAAATCATAGTGCTATAGATCTTTCAAATCATGAGGATTTAATCAAATGATATAAAAATCAGAGCTCGAGGGGGTATAAAACTAGAATTGGTTATTCAGCCGAGATGGAATAATCCCATGAAAGAAGAAAATCCTGGTGGTGGAAGGTGGTCCCAAAGATATAGATTCCTTTAAAAAAAATCTACCTCTGGATGGCTTTGGATAATATAACCTTAACATGGGACAACATCCAAAAAAGGACCTCGCATGGGTTGGGTAGATGTATCATGTGAAAATTTAGTGAGGAATCAGTGGATCATGTTTTTGTTACCAATTCTTTTTCTAGATCTATTTGGAATGAAATATTACAAATTTCAAGTGGGAGGAACAAAAGGGATTAGTTGTCCTTGCTATAATTCCGTTATTCATGGATAACTGATAAATATGAAAACTCCTTTAGAGATTTTCCATGTTTTTTAATCTAGGTGGTATGGATTTCGAGGAAAGACATGATTTTTCAAGGTCTTAACATGACCCTAGCACAAGTTTCTCACAAAATAACGGTCTCCTTTGAGGGGAGCTAGAAACCTCTGAAAGAAAATCATCAAAGAGTTCTAAAAGAACCTAACATTGATTTTGATAAGGCTTGGGGTTTATTTGACAGGGCATGTCAAGGAACCCAAAGTATGTGTGGGGCAGGGGATGTTATTTTATTTGAGTCTACACATTGTATTTCTTTGAAATATGCCATTGGGAAAGGAACAAACAACCAAGTTGAGTTTTATGCATTGTGGGTTCTCATAAAAACAATGATAGGAAAGGGTTTAAAAACTTGCAGGTATTTGGAGATTCCAATATATTGATGGATTGGTCAAATAATAATTATAGAATTGAAACTATGTTGGTATTCCCAATCATGAATGAAGTTTTGGAGGTTAAAATTATGTTTGATGAACTATATTTTACTCATATTTATCAAGAGTTCAACTTAAAGTTGATTAGTTATGTAAGGAAGCTATATTATTGTAGGACGAGAACTTAGTTGAGCTAGACTTGAGAGGAAGGACCCAATTCACACTAAAAATGTCACTATATTGATGCAAAAGATTAAAGGAGTGTTAAATAAGTGTTTTTTTGTTTGGAATTTGAATTGTTTTACTGTTCTAACCTTAGGGCTATAAATATTTCTTTCTGGGAGAAATTTGAAGGATACCCTTATGCGGCCTAGGAAGACTGTAATGTGTAGGTGTAGGAAAGAGAAAGAGACTAATTCAAGATACTATAGAGTCCATGTTTTTTTACCCTTTAAAGAAAATCAATTTTTTATTCCAATTTCACACTTGAAATATCAAATATGAATATTTTTCTTGGAAAAAAAATTAGTACTATAAATATAATAGTTATGATTATATATTGGGTTCACCCATGTCAGCCAAAACAAAACTATCTATTTAGAGAATATGTACTTTCAGGCATATTATCAGTTTAGGGGAACTGTAGGAATAAGGACACCAAAAGATTGGTTGAAGACATATGGAGATCATTTGTGGTTATTTAAGAGACAAATTCCCTTAATTACATCATTGTCACTTGTCTCTAAGTCCATGAGATATTGTTAACCTTTCTAAGACAAGTCCAGGTGATATACATGCATGCATAGATATGTTGGGTTGTTATATTCTTTGCAGTGATACAACAATCATCCAACTAGCTAGTCGAGGTGGATTGACTAGGAGATAAGTTGACCAGGAATGTTGAAGTCAAAGTGATCGACATAAATTCAAAAGGTCAGACAATAAGAGATCATCAAAAGGTCGATTGAAAACCAAATGAAGACTAACTAGAGGTTGACAGATAGATGATTGGTAAAATGACTGAAGTTGAATGTAATAGAATCTCAAGATTCACGGTATTTTCAACCAATGATCTAGGTGGATCTGTAACCGTTTTTGGGTGCCATGATTTAGGGGTTTTCCTACTATAAATCCTATAAATAAGGTGCATTTTAATTGTATTAAGTTTATGTTCATACTAACATTTAGTAGAAGGTTACTAGTCATATAGATGTAAGTTTAATTGGATGCAAGGTTTTTCTTGTGTAATGCAAGAGATTATGATGGCGATTGCGTCTTAGGTGTATACCAAGGCTATTCATGTAACTCTTTATTCCAAATGAATAGGACAACAAGAGTGCAAGAATCTCAAGGAATGTTGTTTTTTCTTTTGGGTTTCTAGGGTAAAATCTCTATGTATTGTGTTTGTCATTTATTTTCTTGTTTAAATTTGTCTTCTCTTTTCTATTAGGTTTAGTGTGGATGTCTATTTCCTAACATATGGTATCATAGCCAAGTTAAGTCATTCTATTAAGTAGATCTTGGATCTAATATAAACGCTAGGTCTAGTGAGAGTTGTAAGTCAAATATCCTTAAAGTTGTTCTTGAAAGAATGACAAGTAGTTCGAGGATAGAGATTGAAAAATTAAATGGCCAAAATTTTGAGCTTTGGAAGTTTGAAATTGAATATCTCCTTGTAGATCAAGAAAAATGGGAAGCGATATGACCAAGAAGCATTTTGATAGGTATGTTGAGGGAAGAATGGGAGAAAATTGAGAGAAGGGCAAGGAGTATGACTCAACTTTGTGTTGCATATTTGGTGCTACTGAATGTCTCAGGTGAAGACTTGACCAATAAACTGTGGGACAAGTTGGGAAGCTTGTACCAGTTCAAATCCCTGGTAAATTAGTTGTTCCTTCGAAAGAAAATATATCTTTGGAGGATGAGTGAAGGGAGTTTGGTAATTGACATTTGAATGAATTCAATATTGTAATAAGCCAATTATCATTTGTGGATATTAAAATCACTAAGGAGGAGAAATGTATTATCCTATTATGTTATTTTCCAGACTCTTGGGATAGCTTACTCACGGCTATAGGGATTAATTCAACCACATTAGTGCTAGAAGATGTGGTTGCATCTCTATTGTTAGAAGAAATGAGATGGAAGAACATGGAAGGATCAACCAAATATGCCTTAATGGTGAGAGGTTGATCGACCAATAGAGATAAAGGAAAATTCTCTGATAGAAAATCTAAGTCGAAGGGTAGATCTAAATCCTCAATTTAGTGGATGAGAAGATGATGGAAACTCTGTAAAGTTGGGAATTATAAAAGGGACTGCAAATCGAAGGTGATGGAAGATAGTACAATATTCGACGAGAATAATTCGACTGAGAGAAAGAATACTCGATATAAAGGAGGAAAAGTGTATCTGGAATCAACCAGTACACAGTCGAATCAAGATGTTTGTTTGATTGACTCAGGAGCATCCTTTTATATGACACCGTACAGAGAATGGTTATGCGAATATGAGAGTATGAAGGGGGATATGTGTTCTTGGGGGGTGAATCGATAACCAAAATTGTTGGATGGGGAAGATTCTCACTGATACTGCAAGACGGGAGAAGTAGAACCCTTCAAGGTGTGCTAGATATTTCAGGTTTGGAAAGAAACATATTATCTGTCAGCAAGATGGGTGATGTAGGTGTGCACACTCTATTTCATAAAGATACATGCAAAATGGTCAAGGGATCAATGGTATTAATGAAAGGAGTTCAGATTGAAACCCTATACAAGTTGTTAGGGAATTTCGACTCGATTGGATGAAACAACATTGTTGTTCCTGAAATCAACTCAACTCGACACAACTCATGATGAATCAATACAAACTGACTCAACTTTTCTTATTCAAGTTGACTTGACCATGTTATGGCACCAAAGGATAGGACACATTGGAGAAAAAGGACTTTGACCTATGCAAAACAAAGTTATGGTAGTCAATTGAGTTTAGCCCGAGTGGTTTGTGTTGAGGGGTGTTCTCCCCCCACCCAAGTTCAATATATTCAAGTGACATGTTGAAATATTAAATGAGCATTCTATTGAAAAATCCTTGAATTTATACAAATTTTGATTTACCCTGGGTACCATCCTCGAAATGAGGGGAAGTCCCCAGTGGGTTTCCCCAGGAATTATTCCAAGGAAAAAAAAGAGAAGGTATGGTCGAAGGTTTTCCTTATTGTAATTTGGAAGTCGATTTTTGTAAACATTGCATATATGGAAAACAAAATCGGTTTAGGTTCCCATCCAGAGCGATAAGGGAAAATGGGATTATGAATTATACTGACATGCTTATGCCTATACTGATCCCTTCACTTGGTGGATCCATGTATTATGTCTCCTTCATTGACAATTTTTCCAGGAAGACATGAATATATTTTCTGAGGAAGAATCAAAGGTTTTCGAGAAATTCAAAGAGTTTAATTCTCTTGTTTAAAACCATACATATAAGAAGATCAAGGTGCTGAGAACTAAAAATGGTGGTGAATTTTGTGGAAATAATTTTGAGCATTTCTGCAAGCAGTGTGGCATAGCACACAAAAACAACACACCATATACCCCACAACAAAATGGAGTCATTGGGAGAATGAACTGAATGTTGATGGACAAGGCAAGAAGCATGCTCAATGGTGCATGGATCACATAAGAATTCTAGGAAGAGGTAGTCGACATTGCAAAATATTTGGTAAATAGGACTCCTTCATCGGTGCTAGTGGACTCAAATCCACATTAGGGATGGTTTGGTAATAAGAGTTTACTTTCACATCTCAAATTATTTGGCTATGATGCATTTGTGCATGTTCCCAAGGAAAAGAGGAGCAAGATGGATAAGAAGGTATTCAAGTGAATTTTCATTGTGTACAAGGAAGGAATGAAATGATATAATCTCTAGAATCCTACATTAAGGAAAATAATGTACATTCTAGATGCGGTCTTTAGGGAAGTCAAAGGAAATTTTGAGTCAAAGAGGTTCAAACAAAGAAATATCCAGAGAAGGTGAGGTTTGAACTAAGGAACGAAGAAGATGATTAATATGAGTTGATTGAATCAGATGAAGAGGTGGAATATCCAACTCTGATTGTAAGAAGGATTGAATGAGTAAGAAAACTAGTTGAAAGGTATAGTCCACCTGATTTTCATTATGAATTTGTATTAATTTCCATTGACGAGGAGCTCAATTTAGTCAGGGAGGCAGTCAAATCGACAAAGGGTAAACTATGGAGGGACACCATGGTCGAAGAAATGTAATCCTCACACAAGAATGAGACATGGGATTTGGTGGAATTACCTAATGCAAGGAAGCTCATTGACAACATGTGGGTATTCAAGAAAAAGTTGAACGCAATAGGTTAAGTCAAAAAATTCAAAGCTCAACTAGTAGCCAAAGGATATTCCCAAGTTGAAGGAGTCAAATTCAGTGAGATTTGTTCCCCTATTGAAAATTTAACTTCCATTCGAGTACTAATGTCCGTGGCTACAACATTTGATATTGAGATAGAGAAAATGGATGTGAAGACAACACTCCTACATGGGGACCTAGAAGAAGAATTCTACATGAAACAACTTGAAGGATTTGAAATAAAGGGAAAGAAAGAGCTAGTATGCAATTTGAAAATATCCCTTTATGTTATAAATCAATCACCAAGTATGTGGTACCGGAATTTTGACACATACATCCTTATTTTGGGATTTGTGATAATAAAGGATGATCACTGTGTATATTCCAAGAAATAAGGCAGTCATTTTGTATATGTAGCATTATATGTTAACAACATGTTGTTGGTTGGAAACAACATGGACACAATAAAGGAGGTGAAGAAGCAACTATCCTCCAAGTTTGACATGAGGATATCGATGCAGTGAACTTCATTATAGGAATGGAGATCATGAGATATCAGAAAGTTAGAAATATTTGATTGAACTAGAGGAAGTTCATTGAAAAAATCTTAAATCATTTCAACATGCAGGATTGCAAACTAGTCAAGGTGACAATTCTTATCGGAGAAAGGATCACTGTTGAATAATGTCCAACGATATAGCAAGAAATAGAGGGCATGGCATGTGTTCCCTATACATGTGTTGTTGGTAGTATGATGTATGCGGTGGTCTGCATTTGACTAGACATTGCTCATGCAGTGGGAGTATTGAGAAGATACATGTCGATACTTGGTAAAGAGCACTGGACAATTGTCAAGAGAGTGTTCAGGTATTTGTGTGGCACAAAATATTATGTTATATGCTACCAATGGAATCATGAAGCTAACAATGAATTAAATGTGCATCGCTTTGTCGACGTCGACTGGAATGGAGATCTGGATTGATGAAGGTAAACTAGTGGATATGTGTTCAAGATGTTTGGTGGAGAAATCGGTTGGATGATAAGAGATAGAAGGTTGTAGCCTTGTCGACAAATTTTTTTGAATACATGGAAGAAAATAATGGAAGAAAAGAAGAAATATGGTTGCATCGACTATGTTCAAGGATTAGGTTTGAGCAAAGAGATATGAATATAAATTGCAATAGTCAAAGAACAATATTTCTAGCAAACAACCCAACATACCATTCCAGGATGAAGCATATTAATGTACAATAACATTTTGTGAGAGACATGGTGGTAAGAAACAAGGTGTTTCTGAAGAAAGTAGACACTTTGGAAAACATCACAGACTCTTTGAATAAGTTTGTGAGTGTTGTGAAGTTCTCTTGGTGCAGAGAAGAAATGGGCATTGTTTCCCTGGGTATGTGAATAGAAGTTCATTTTCTCCTATAACAAAAATGAAGACAACACATGGGATAATGTTGGGTTGTTATATTATTTCAAGTGATAAAGAAGTCATCTGATTGCTTAATTGAGGTGGATCAACTAGGAGATAATTCGATCGGGAAATTTGAAGTTGAAGTGATTGAAGAGAAGTCGAAAGGTCAAACAAAAAGAGGTCATCAAGAGTTCAAGTGACAACTGACTGAAGACTGAATGGAAGTGGACTAGCAGTCAATTGGTAAAACAACTGAAGTCTATTATAACAGAATCCCGAGATTCACAACCAATGATCTGCGTGGATCTGTAACCATTTTTGGGCACCATGATTTAGGGTTTTCCCTGTTGTAAATATTACAAATAAGGCATATTGTAATTGTATTAAGTTGATGTTCATGGTAATATTTAGCAAAAGGTTATTGGTCATATATATGTAATTTGAATTGGTTGTAGGGTTGTTATTGTGTAAAGCAAGAGAGTATGAATGAATAAAACAACGAGAGAGAAAGACGCTCAAGGAATGTTGGTTTTCCCATTTGGGTTTCCAGTGTAAGATCTCTTTCTACTGTGTTTGTCATTTATTTTCTCATTTAATTACGTATTATCTTTCCTATTATATTTAGTGTGGATGTATATTTCCTAACAAGATAGAGGTGTAACAACACTAAAAAGTTACTAAAACACTCCCACATGACCACTAGAACATATAGTGTGTGAGAATATCCCTGGATTGGAGTCCATAGAAATATTTTATGGGGAAGGTATCCTTATATTTTAGAGACTAATTAAGTCACTATGAGACTATTATGTATAAATAATGATTAAATGATGAAAAACTTACAAAGTTAGAGGATGACCTATCACCTAAATAGTTTATTTTTTTTGTAATTACCACGTTTTAATATGGTTACATGCATCAACACCAATAAATGGGCATCTCTAGTTCATAAACCCAGAGTGAGGGTAGAGGACCCAACCAAAATCTGTTGGAATTATTTTCATTGATATCAAAGGATTGATGATGTCATTAATGTCACATTGTTGGTTGTGGAGCTTGATTATATTTCTGATTCAGAGGTATTTGTTTTCAACCGTGTTTATACCTCATGAAGACTTTACACCCCAGAAGACTGTACCCTTGTAAATGTATATTGTAATTTCATTGTAAATCTGGACCGTTCATTATAAGGTCGCAGATCTGATGGTAGAAGTTATGTTAGGGTTTTTTTCCCTAGAAGTAAACCCTCTTTTATGAGGGAAATGTATTGTGGCTATGCATCATTGTGAATATTGTATTCTGAGAGAGGATACTGTGAGAGAAATAAGAGGAAGTTACAATGGGTGTGTTGTATCCCTTCATTCGCTAGATAATAATAAAGGAAGGACCTGGCAATTTATCTAGTGGACGTAGCCCACACTGGGTGAACCACGTATATTTGTGTCTCTATTGTATTGTGTATCTTCTGTGTTTTATTTCTGCATATTTTTTTATTTTATTTCACTGCGATTTTATTTTTCTAACAACTGGTATCAGAGCAAAAGGTAACTCGTAGGAAAAGAGGGTGCCTGGTTCGAGTGGGAGTAATGGAGGAATATGGAAAGTTTAGGGTCGAGAAATTTAATGACCAAAACTACCAGTTATGGAAGATGCAGATGGAAGATTATTTATATCAGAAGGATCTATTTCTACCATTGGGCAGAATAAAAAATAAGTCAACGGCTATGAAGGATGAAGAATGGGAGATTATTGACATAAAGGATCTAGGAATGATACGGTTGAGCCTAGCAGCGTCGATCGCTTTCAATATTTCGAAATAAAAGACAATGAATGATTTGATGGACGCATTGGCTAAATTGTATGAAAAAAACTCGGCGTCCAATAAGGTATTTATAATGAAGATATTGTTTAATATGAAGATGTTAGAAGGTGGGTCTGTTGCAGATCATTTAAATGAATTTAATACGGTTACTAATCAAATAAGTTTTATAAAAGTGGAATTTGATGATGAGGTCAGGGCTCTTCTAATCTTGTGCTCATTGCCAGAAAGATGGAATGGATTGGTCATGGATGTAAGTAACTTTGTCTCTGGTTCAAATACTTTAAAATTTGATGATGTTGTTGGTGTTATCCTTAGTGAGGAAATGCGATGCAAAAGCACAGGTAAGACATCAGGTAATGCATTGAACATGGAGAACAAGGGAAGACAAAAGGATAGAGGAAAGGGCTCAGGGAATCACGGGAATTCTAGGAAGGACAGATCCAAATCTAGACTTGGAAAGATAGAGTGCTAGAATTTTGGTAAGAAAGGACATCTGAAGAAACACTGCAGAGCTCCAAAGAAACAAAGAGATGGACAGTAGGAGAAAAATCAGGAAGCAAATGTAACATGTGATGTGTTACAAGATGCTTTGATTCTTTATGTAGATAATATTTCTGACTCTTGGGTGGTATATTTAGGGGCTTCATTTCATTACACACCACATAGGAAACATTTTCTAGATTATGTTCAAGGTGATTTTGGACAGGTTCATTTGGGTGATGATGCACTATGCAAAATTGTTGGAATGGGAAAGGTAAAAATAAACCAAAGCAATGGAAACCAATGGTTGTTGAAAGAGGTAAGACATTTTCCAGATCTAAGGAAAAATCTAATTTCAACAAGAAAGTTGGCAAGTGAAGGTTTTATATCCATATTTACAGATAAGGTGTGGAAGGTCACCAAAGGATCATTGGTGATAGCAAAAGGAGAGAAGGTAGGTACATTGTATTTATGTACTGGCAATACTGATTGTTGGCACAGGGGTAGACCTGGAGTTCAATGCTACAACTACACACCAAAAAAAACCTAACTACCGGCCCTTTTGACAACACCTGCGAAGCAGATGAAGTCTCACCCAAGGTAGAGGCAGGGGTGGTTGCAGGAATCAGGTGTCTGCAACCTTAGCTAGGACATAGATCTATGATTATAATACTTAATAGAGAAATTAGAACCATTATTTAGTCATTATTTAACCAATATCTACCCCGTAGAGAAAACAGAGCATCACAACATTCACCCCGATCTAAAGTATTTAAGCACTTAGCATAAAGAATTGGATCAGATCTAGCATATTCAAGCACTAAGCACATTCACTTATATCAGATCTAACATCCAGATTCATCATAAGAACAAAGCACAAACAAATCTATATGTCTATCTATATCAAGCACTTAGCAAATAACACATAGATACATCAAAACATTGCACAGAGTATAATAACACAGTATTTACGTGGTTCACCCCCACCCTGGGGCTACGCCCACTAACTCTTCTTCTTTATTAGCTTCAATCAATCATCTACATGTGCAAAGCACAAAAACCCTACTCCACATAGGACAGGAGATCTGCGCGCACCTCGCCAGATCCTCCTTCCCCGAGCTAGGTCTAGCACAAAGCCTTTCACAGTCTGTTACAACCCCTTGCACTTAGCTCTACATTTTATTACAATATGCACAGAGCATCTACAAATCATACTTGCACTTGGTACTTAGCTTATCGGCCTTACATAACATAGATTCCCATTTTATCTCCTTCCTTACATTGCCTAGAAATTTATTTATACTTTACAAAATAGGCCTAAACATGGGTAAACCCATGGGCCGACATCCCATACCCATTACATATTCCCAAATCCCAAAAAGGACCCAAAAAGGGGCCGAGATCCCACGATCTTTTCTTCATCTTGCGCTCTGTCTTTGACAGGCTGTCGAAGTCCCAAAATAGGTCAACATGACCAAGAATCTCCCAAAACTTGGTCAAGGGCCAACAGGTCCCCAACACTCACCTGTGACTCATCCTGAGTCACTTTGGTCTGACTAATTCTACTTCGAACACCTCAAGCTTGGCTCGAGATGCTTCGACTTGCTGCTATTCTACAGCCTCATGTTCAACAAACTCTTGGATGATTGCATCATTAATAGGTCCCTCTAGACGTTGTTCAGTTGTAGTGGAAACTTGCTCTAGTTTTTCTCCTTGGACTTCTACCTCTGTAAACACTTGATAGGCCTTATCTTGTACAGGTTGGAGCCTCTAAGTTACTTCCATAACTCTACTCTAGATAGTATGGATTTGTTGTTGTACAGTGAATTTCTCTTGGGAGCGCTTCATTCTTTCCACAACTGACAGGGACTTTAGCTGCGCCTGTATATTTTTGGCTTGATACTTCACCTCTTGGAGCTGCGACTCCAGTGCCTTCAATTATGGGTTCTTCATGAGTTTTTCATAGGTCTGGGCATTGTGATTGGTAATTTTCTTACATTCCAGAGTAAGAGCCTTTAGCCTTTCAATTGCGCTCTGGGCAGTTGCTTCTCTTTGGTCTCTTACATCTTGTGAGGTCTTAGGTACAATGCATAGCTCCAAATATGCTATGCGTTGTTGTAGCCGTTGGATGATTTCTGCGAGTTGGTTCACCTGCTCTGTAACTCGGTCTTCTGCCTTGATTTCTATGAATGTCACAGAGCGAAGTGATCTGTTGACCGCTTCTTTTACTTCGAGTTGCTCTACGAGCAACTGTTCATTTTCTTGTTGTAGCTGTGCTTTTTCTTCATCAAACTTCGCTTGGAGAGAAATTTTTTCCTTTTCTACAACACTGCATTTCTCTACGAGTATTCCTTGTAATTGTGTCAAAACCTGGGTGGCTTGCTGTGTTTCTTCCTTTGCTCGTCGAAGGCGAGCTTCGACTGTATTAGCTAGGCAGTGGAGTTGAGCTGGCTCATCTCCCCATTCTGGCTCGCTCGGTGCAGTGGAGACTGCACGACTGGACTGTAGGGCTTGTTGTGCCCCTCAGAGTTCAGTCTCAATTCAATCATACATCTCCTCTTTCTTTGCTTCTTGTTTTTTTGCTATTTCCAGCGAAGCATCTTGCAGGGTTGCTATGAGGAATTCAAAATCATCGGAGGTGAGAACGGTTTGCATCTTGGTCATGGTGGCCTTTGATTTCTTTCAGGAGGAAGGTTTTGGAGGTGAACCTTTCCTCTTCTTCAGGGGATAACCCTCGTCTCCTTGCTTTTGTTCGACTTCTTTGTCATTCAACTCTTCACCATCACCTCCTTGCTCTGGTGATATGGAAGCAGTCTTTATAGATGCATTGTCTATCTCTTGGACCTCTTCGGTCTTCTTTGTTCTGCTAGGTCTGGGTGTATCCTGCACAGTTTATGGGTTGTCGATGTCGGATATATCCACAGGGTCTGCTGGAATAAGGAGGTCCACCGACCAGTCCTTTGTGATCTGCTCCAAGTCCTCCTTTGTCAGCTTATAGTAGGATTGAAGTTGTTGTTGTGTTCGCCGATGCATGCTGTGATGTAAATAAAATGCCAATCCATGTTGAACTTCATCAAAGGCCAGAACTAGTGTAGAGTGTTCAGGGTCATGCGAGGCTCTAACTGTATGGCTATCTTCAATTGATTGTAGTAGGTATGAAAAATAACATTTGATTGCCACTGTTTATTCATGTCACTTGAGTACCACAGTATACTGAAATTCACGGCCAACAGTTCAAAAGGCTCGATGTCCGGGAAGGTTGTACCTTCCGGCATCTCCCAGGCAATAAAATATATAAGGATCAAGAGCCAACTGAAATGAAATTCATATCCTTGATCTTTTGCTTCTCTGTAGTTGAGTTCCAACTGGTTCACCAGGTACTTCACCTAGTTCATATGAAGGCCTTTCGCGCACTTCCCTGCGAGGTCGACTACAAAACCATTGACTTGGGTAGGTCGGTTCTTTCGTACTAACTTCCCTGCAATAAATTGACAGGCGAGGCACACTGTGCCACTCTGGATAGAAGCTACCTTGTAGCCTCGCGTTCCCTTCTCGACATCGCCATAAGTATCCTTGATCTTTTGTGCTAGAGCACGATCCATGGCTTTTCCAGGGTAAAAATCCTGTGGATCAGGTCCTTGCATACTCAGTTCCTTGCATACGTTGATCTGATTGATCAACATCGGATCAACTATTATATGGCAGTTTAGCCACAAATAACTACCATGGTAATAAGACAATAGTAACTTGACACATGCATTCACCTCCTGGTGTCATCCGAAGTGAGGAATATTAATGACGTTTAGCAGGGTGGACTATGCGAGGTTCATAGTCCATGACTGGGGGATTATCCTCAAATTCTTCCCCTTAGTTCTGGTCAGGTACTTATGTGGGGTGAGCATGTCATAGACTTTGCGATCTCCAAGGTTGAAGTCGTTAAACTTCAATGCTGCAATCTTATCTTGTTCTGCTCGAACTGCTCGTATCCCCTTCGGTAGGTATGTTGTAACCAAGGTGTATTCAAAATCTCTGGGCACACTATCTCGATTTACTGCGTTTCTTAGAGGTGGAATATAGGTGGGTAATGTACTTGGGATCAATTTGGCATTCTCTAGATAATCCCTGTGTTTGGTTCGCTTTTCATCTGATGGTCGGGATGGTCCGACTTCGTGAGCAGTGGGCGGAGAGGATGGAAGTCCTCTCGTCGATGATGCTTGTACACCTGTAGACATCGACATGACTCTTTCATTCATGAGGTCGATCAAAACTTCTTCAACAACTTTCTCTGCAACGCTCAACTCGTTCGACATACACACTTGAGGTTAACAATCTCAGGTTTGGAGGGTAAATTAGACACTGCAATAGGATAGAGGGAAATATCACAATGACCACTGTGTAAAATCAACAAGTTTACGAGCTCAAATTCACGATTGGAAAAAGTTTTATTGGTGCCTGGCGCGACGGGATAAATAGGTAACGCAGTAACGGGTCACTTGCAAAGGGTATGAAGCCTTCATTAAATCTATTCTGTCCATTATGGTGTGGTACCAACGGTCGGATGTCAAATTTTTTTTCCATAAATTTCTTTCTGCCCATTCGGCACGTTGGTCTAACGGTTATAATCTCCCCAATGACTATATTTCTTCGTCATGGCGAAGTGCCATGTGTCGCTGTTCTGATATCCCGACAAAGCTCTAATTTTGCAAATTTTCCTTCGGCAAGGTTCCTTCTAGAACCTTTTGAGACTTTTCGATCTTATCTCTCTTCTTACTTAGCTTTCTAGTCCTCTTCCCAGTGAGCTTTGTATCAGCATGCCTTTTTCCATTCCGATTTGTATCTTCTTTTGGCATAGTTACTTCACGATGTTGAGATTCTTTCCTAAGATTCGAGGGTGATCCTTCTTCTTTATCTGGAATATGTACTTCAATATTTTGTGGGTCGTCTAGTGTTCTTGCAACTTCGAAATCCGGGTCTCTAGTGCTAAATAACTTCGATCTATTCCTTTGTTCTTCAATCAAGTGTGCGATCCTTCTAGTCATGGATTATTTTAACTCTTGCTTCTTCTACTCTAAAGCTTCTTCTTCTTCTTTCCTTCTGGCCTGATATCTTTCAATCCAAGGTTTTCCTAATAGCATGGTAAATGGGGCACTGTTCTCAATAAATCTAATAATATCAAAATCTTCCTCTGTCGAAGTTCCATTGGCATTCATAGGTATCCGGGTGAGCTTTCCACATAGGTTTATCAACTTTCCTTTGAATATTCCTATTCCTCCTAAGGAAGGAATCATAGCAGGCCTCTCTATAGCTTCCCAAGTTCTCTCTATCATGGTATTCACCTGTGTTTCCTCATCTAGAACATAGTCAATGTCGAAGTCTCCTATTCTCGTTTCAAGGAATTCCTTTTCTTCGAAGATATATGATAATCTAACATATCGGTGGTCTGTCAGGGTTTCTTTCATATGTAACAATATTTTTTCTGATTATTTCTGGAGTTCTGCCATAATCTTAGTTTTTGGATCTGCCTTAGGGTTTTCTTGTCTCATGTTCATTTCTTTAAGCTTAGCGATCATTCTAGGGAAATCCAATGCTTCATGGTTCATATATTTACAACAAAGACAACTAGGTATTCTCCCATGGCATTCCTTAGCAAGATGTCCCAGTTTTCTGCAACTGTAACAGAGGGTTAATCCTCTCTTTATTTTAAATGAACCCCAGCCTTTCCTGTACTGCATGCTAGGATCATGGTAGCTAACCTGCAAACATTTCTTTCTAGGGTCCTGCATACACTTATTAGTCCAAACATTCTTTCTATGCATAGGTATAACATATTTTTCACTATTTGTATCAGATCTACTCATATCAAATCTTCTTTCATCTGTTGATACCCTAGTTTTCAAGCCAGGATAGAATCTATCAAACATACCTAGATCCATACCGTCGAAACAAAAATTTCCACTTATCTTACTTCTACAGAGCATAAAGCTTTCAGATCTTACCTCTTTTAATCAAAAAGTCTCACTTTTACCTTTCTCAGAGCATGAATCTTTCAGATATCACCTTTTTTTATTCAGATCAGACTACTTTTCCTTAGCACAGAGCTTGTCAAACTACGTAGAGTACCACACACTAGAGAAACAGATCTACACACAAAAATTCCACAATGTCAGGTTGGATCTTTGCATAGAGCTTCTTCTTCCTCAGTTCCCAACAATCCAAGTTTCAAGTCCCAACAATAGAACCATTTGTTGGCACAGGGGCAGACTCGGGGTTCAACTCTAAAACATCACACCAAAAAAACCCTAACTATCGACCCTTTCGGCAACACCTGCGAAGCAGATGAAGTCTCACCCAAGGTAGAGGCAGGGGTGGTTGCAGGACTCAGGTGTCTGCAACCTTAGCTGGGACATCGAGATGTGATTATAATACTTAATAGATCACTTAGCACTGTTAGTTCGTCATTATTTAACCAATATCTACCCCGCAGAGAAAATAGAGCATCGCAACATTCACCCTGATCTAAAGTATTTAGAAAATTAACATAAAGAACTGGATCAGATATAGCAGATTCAAGCACTAATCACATTCACTTATATCATATCTAACATCCAGATTCATCATAAGCACAAAGCATAAACAGATCTATCTATCTATCTATATCAAGGACTTAGAAAATAACACATAGATACATTAAAACATCACATAGAGCATAATAACATAGTATTTACATTGTTCACCCCCACCCTGGGGATACGTCCACCAAATCTTCTTCTTTATTAGCTTCAATTAGTCATCTACATGCACAGAGCCACAAAAACCCTACTCCACATAGGATAGGAGATCTACGCGCACCTTGCCAGATCCTCCTTCCCCGAGCTAGGTCTAGCACAAAGCTTTTCATAGTCTATTAAAACCCCTTGCACTTAGCTCTACAATTTCTTACAATATTCACAGATCATATACAAATCATACTTGCACTTGGCACTTAGCTTATCGGCCTTACATCACATAGATTCCCATTTTCTCTCCTTCCTTACATTGCCTAGACATCTATTTATACTTTACAAAATAGGCCTAAATATGGGCAAACCCATGGGCTGACATCCCATACCCATTACATATTCCCAAATCCAAAAAAGGACCCAAAAAGGGGTTGAGATCCCACGATCCCTGCTTCGTCTTGTGCTCCATCTTTGACAGGCTGTCGAAGTCCCAAAATAGGTCAACATGACCAAGAATCTCCCAAAACTTGGTCAAGGGCCAACACTGACTCTTCTATCTCTTTAGCTTCAACAGGAGTGGATACAACATTGTGGTATCATAGTCTTGGACACATGAGTGAGAAGGGGATGCAGATAATTAACAAAAGAAATTTGTTTCCAAATCTTAAACAAATTGATTTGGACTTCTGTGAGCATTGTGTTTATGGAAAACATAAGAGAGACAGATTTCTCAGAGTCGGAAAAGAAAAGAAGAGTGAAAGGTTAGAGCTTGTGCATACTGATGTATGGGGACCATCTCAGGTATCATCTCTTGCCGTCTCTCATTATTATGTTACTTTTATTGATGATGCAACTAGAAAAACTTGGGTTTATTGCATTCGATAAAAATCTGATGTTTTTGATACTTTTAAGAAATGGAAAGCTTTGGTTGAGAATGAGATAGGAAAAAAGTTGAAGTGTCTCATATTAGATAATGGAGGTGAATATTGCAGCAAGGAGTTTGATTATTATTGTTCATACCATGGGATTCATAGAGAGAAGACAGTTCCAAGAACACCACAAGAAATTGATGTGTCAGAAAGGATGAACAGGACAATCATGGAGCATGAAAGGAGTATGAGATTGCATGCTGGTTTTCCCTTACAGTTCTGGGCAGATGTTGTAGATACTGTTTTTTACTTAATAAACAAAGGACCTTCAAGCTCATTGGATGGTAGAATTCCAGAGGAGGCATGGATAGGTAAAAAGGTAAACTATTCTTTTTTGAAGACTTTTGGATGCGAAGAATTTTTCCATATTGATAAAGTAAATAGAACAAAGATTGAGGCAAAATCCAAGAAGTGTACCTTTATTGGATACGGTGTTAATGATTTTGGTTATCGCTTATGGGATTATGAAAATAAAAAATCATTAGGATTAGAGATGTCATATTCAATGAGAAGGTCATGTACAAAGATTAGTTGCAGGGAAAGAAATAGGAAAAGGAAAAACCAGAATACACAGTGCTTGATGAGATCACTGAAAAATAAATTCCAAAGGAACCAGAAAATCAAAATGTACAACAACACGAGCAACAATTACCTCAAACTCCTGCAACTGTTGTTAGAAGATCTACCAGGTTAAGTAGACCCCCTAAATGATACTCTCTTTCATTGTATTATTTATTGTTGATTGATTCTGGTGAACTAGAATGTTATGAAGAGGCAATGCAGGTAGAAACCAAAAAGAAGTGGGAGCAAGGCATGAAAGAGGAAATGGAATCCTTGGTAAATAACCAGACTTGGGACTTGGTTCAGTTGCCTGCAGGAAAAAAAGCATTGTAGAATAAATGGGTTTACAAGTTGAAGGAAGAAGATGGAGGAAAATGGCGGTACAAGGCTAGACTTGTTGTAAAGGGGTTTGCACAAAAGAAAGGTATAGATTTTGATGAAATATTTTCTCCTCTTGTTAAAATGACTTCAATTAATACTATTTTGAGTCTTTTGGTAATAGAAGATTTGCATATTGAACAGTTAGATGTAGAAACAACTTTTCTCCATGGGGATTTGGAGGAAGATATTTATATGCAGTAGCTGCAGGGTTATGAGGTCAAAGGGAAGGATAATTTGGTATGCATGTTGAAGAAGAGCTTGTATGTCCTAAAGCAAGCTCCAAGGTAATGGTATTTGAAGTTTGACAGGTTTATGACATAACAGGGTTATAGTAGATGTCATTATGATCACTGTGTTTATTTTAAAAATCTAGAAAATGGAAGCTATATTATATTTCTATTGTATGTAGATGACATGCTTGTTGCAGGGTCTAATATGCAGGATATAAATGTGCTCAAGAAAAAAATATCTAATTCATTTGCGATGAAGGATTTGGGTGCTGCAAAGAAAATCCTTGGTATGAGAATAAAAAGAGACAAGAAAATCTACAGATTGACATTGTCTCAGGGTGAGTACATAGAGAAGGTGTTGGAGAGGTTTAGAATGTAGAATGAAAAACCAATTAGTACACCTTTGGCCAACCATTTCAAATTAACTAAGGAAATGTGTCCTAAGACATGTGAGGAGATATAATACATGTCCAGGGTCCCTTATTCATCAGCAGTTGGCAGCTTGATGTATGCGATGGTTTGCACAAGACCAAATATTGCACATGCAGTGGGATTTGTGAGTAGGTATATGAAAAATCCAAGTAAAGAACATTGGGAGGTAGTAAAGTGGATTCTCATGTATTTGAGAGTTACTAATACTCATGCATTATGTTTTGGAGGTTCAGACACTTTTCTACATGTTAGGATATTTAGACACTTAGGATTTAGTTAAGATCTACTTGTTCTAATATGTCGTTAGGTAAAAGTGTGTTTCTTAGTGTGTTTCTTTAGTATGCATTAGTATGCATTTGTAGTTAGGAAATATGACGGTCACGATATGTTCCCGACATAGAGTGATCCGACGGTTCATACACTCCTCGATATTAACAACCATTGATCCATGGCTTAACATCCGATTGGTACATGATCTCTATTTAAAGAGAATGGAGGTTCATTTGCCGATGATTGATTGTGAGAAACTCGCTTGTAAAATCTCTCTGTAATCTTTTTCTTTGCATTAATAAACTGCTCCAAGTGGTCGTGTTGGCTGGGGCTGTGGATGTTTCCCCATAGGGGTTTTACCACGTGAAAACATTGGTGTGTCGATATTTGATCTGGTTATGTGAGTGGTTACTAAAGGTGTTCATTCTCTATTGGAATACCTGTGTTGTTGAACATGGTATCAGAGCCTGTTTGAAGACCCGCTCCTGTTGATCGAGATCGTGAAGCCGAGTTGCCTCATCTCCAGTTTCTATTATTTTCGTACATTTATGGGCTAACAGGAATGTTCCATTGTGTCCAGAGTGCTTGTTTCAGTTAGGAACACTTTTTGTTTCACTCGAAAAGGTTTCTGTTTGCCCAAGATACGACCATTACAGTCTGATCCGGAGGTATAAAGCTTGAACACACATTTTTAAAAATCTTTGCAGAGTAGTATTTTGGTTTTATTTCGGTTTTGTTTTATTTATTTCTAGGTTGCCACTCTTTTAGATCTGCATATGCTCTTTTCCCCGTGCCCTGTGCGATCTCAACAAATCAAAAACAGATAGGAAAAGGTGCATCTTCTGGGTAAGCTAACCGAGGTCTAACCCTTGTTGTCATCAAGAAGCAAAATTTTTTTCTTGTGTGAAAATAGTTTTTTTTAGCACGCTCTCCAAGGCCATCTTCAACAACAACAATAATCCTCCTTCTAAACATTACAATATGTTTTGCTAGATCATTTGGTTAAAAGTTGCCTTATTAAGTAAGAGGTCTTGAGTTCAAGTCTCTCTTTTGTTACCTTTTTTGAAAATTTTCATGCTAAAATTGTAAAGTGTATTTCACTTCAAGTATAAAAGTGAATCACTATAAGTAGCTTTAATATTTTATTTTAGAGTTATTTATTTTGTATGCAACTTTTCTGTTATAAAGTAACTTCATTGTAAAAGTGATCCCCACTTCTCTTTCTAAAAGTGGGTCACTTCATAAAGCAACTTACAATCACGTGGTCATTGGGTTACTGATTGTGCCTTTTTTTAAAAGGGCATAAATCTAACATCGTAAGTCCGTTTTTAGTGCTGTTTTTTTTTAAACTGCATAACTTTACGATCTCTTTCCATCTAGATCATCATTTTCAGTTTTTAAATCCACATTATCTGCATATTTAATATGGATTCTACAAGTATTGTCTTGCTTACCAACAATGACTACTTCCAATGGAAATCTCATATGGAATATTTATTAAGAAGTAAAGGCTTGTACTGGATTACCTTGGGAAAGGAAAAAACACTCACTGATGTTGATAAGAAATCCAAGTGGGATAATAGGAATGATGAAGCACGTGGACTAATCAGAATTTCCATCTCTCCTAATTTAAGGTACTACATTCAAGATATTGATGACCCTAAAGAAGTTTGGGACATGATTGAATCTGTGTTTGGTAAAATCAATATTATTCGAGCACAACAGTTAGCAAATCAAATACTGACCTTGAGTCCAAATGATTTTTCTTTCCTTTGAGACTATCTATCTAGGTTTAAAACACTCAGAATTTTATGTGAAGAATGTAAGATAAAGATGGAGGAAGAGCGTTGCATCTATCTTATTCTTTCTAAGCTAGGTAGTGCATATTCTGTGTTTGTATCTACCTTTTATTCCATG
>ML798407.1:196510-210973 GCA_009831015.1 Picea engelmannii
TCTTCATGGCCTACATGTACTTCCTTCTTCAATTCACTTTGTCATCTTCAAAAATTCATTTCTCCTCAACCATGAGGATCCACGTGACGTGCCACATACCACCGGAAACAACATGATGTATACTATCCATCCATGGGTGTTGTTTATGCATGTCCATTGTCCTTCATGTCCAAATATCTTCATCAATCTTGCGGTCCAAAACCCATGACTAGGGTTGACATCAATGACAACAACCAATATTCCAACATTCATACCATTGTGTATCATTGGTTGTATAGTCATGCATGTTCCTCTTAGTTATTGATGATTTCCTTGGAAGTGGTCAACTTGGGATCGACCCGACATGACAGTCAACTAGAGTTTCGACTAAGTGCTCATGGAGAAGAAAAAATTCATGGGAGAATCCCTTTTCCATTGGTGTCAAAAGGGGAGAATTGTAGATAGGGGGATAATTATTTCTATTCCTGAGAGAGTTGCGTATAGGGGGAGAGTTACAGACAAGGAGGTAATTATTTCTATGGACTATGTGTTTTGTTGCAAGATTGTCATCAATGACAAAGGGGGAGATTGTTGGAATTATTGTCATTGATGTTTAAGGATTAATGATGTCATTAATGTCATATTATGACATTAAAATACATATATAATTTCCAAGATTGATTTGTGTGTGTGTGTGTGTGCGTTTGTACAAGTATGTTAAAAAAAGGGTGCATGTGAAAAAGTAAAAAGTGAAATGATGGTTTCAAACCCATGGTTTGGGGTATTTTCCTATGGCATTGGGAATTAATTATTTAATTAAGGGACATGTCCCTTCATGAATGGTTATGAAAAAATATAAAGAGAGAAATCAATGAGTGAAATTGTGTGAGAGAAAAATGGATTAACAAAGATTGAATTGCGAAATCAGTTTCATGTCATCTTGGCATTTTCATGACATTTTTTTTAAGATATTTTAGACCTCTAAATTTGGAAGATTTGGAGGAGAGATATTGGTGTACATTAGGTAAAAATTATATATATTGGTTCTCTATACTTTCAGAGATATACCCTATGGAAGTTAGGGTTCCTTAATGTTCCTGAAATCAATTTCAAATGGGTCATCTTGGCAATTTCACTATAAATTATTTTCTGAGATGTTTTAGAACTTGAAATTTTGTAGAGACAGAGGAGAGATATTGGTATACTTGTGGTACAAAATTCAAATTCTTTTTCTCTATACTTTCAGAGATATTCCCTATGGAAGGTATGCTTCCTGAATACTTTTTAAATCAGTTTCAAATGGGTCAGCTTGGCACTTTTGCTATAAATTATTTTCTGGGATGTTTCAGACATTGAAAAATTTCATTTATAGAGGACAGATATTTTTGTACATGTGGTACAAATTTTTGATGTTGGTTCTCTAAACATTCAGAGATATGCTTCATGGAAGTTAGGGTTCTTGAATGTTCCCTAAATCAGTTTCAAACATGTCAGCTTGGAAATTTCACTATAAATTATTTTTTGGGGATGTTTCAAACCTTGAAACTTTTCAGAGACAAAGGAGACATCTTGGTGTACATGTGATAAAAATTGTAAAGGATGGTTCGCTATAAATTCGGAGATATGCCCTGTGGATGTTAGGGTTTCTGAATTCTCCTAAAATCAATTTCAAATAGGCCATCTTGGAATTTTCACTATAACTTTTTTTATGGGATCTTCAGACTGTGAAAATTTTAGATAACATAGGAGACACATAGAAGTACCTCAGGTAATCATTTCAAAATTAGATTAGCAAAATTGGATATGTGGCATGTTAGGCAAGTTCATTCTTGGGAAGAGGACCAAAACAATAAGATTTGAGAAAATTACCATTTGGAAGTTCAAATTTTGGTCAGAACTGGTAAAGGAAAAAGTAGTGAGAAGACATGGTGAAGGGAAAAGCAATGAGTAGACCTAATGAAGGAAAAAGAAGCAAGAAGACTTGGTGAAGAAAGAAGTAGCAAGTACACTTGGTGAAGGTTGGTGCAACTCACACAAATAGATTGGCGCCTCTTGCTAAGTTGGTGCTTAGTTGTGGGGATTGGTGTCTCGGGTAGATTAGTGTCCATGAATATTTATAAGAGTAGGTTGGTGCCACTCATGCAAATATATTGGTGTCTCTTGCTAAGTTGGTACTTAGTGGTGGGGATTGGTGTCTACAAATATTTGTAAAAGTAGGTTGGTTCCTACGAATATTTGTACCAGTGGAGATTGGTGTCTCCAGTAGGTTGGTGCCTACAAATATTTGGAACAGTAGGTTGGTGCCAAAAAAGAATTATAAATATATTTTTTGTGGTTTTCTCCCAAAAGGGTTTCCACATAAATATTTTATTACATGTTCTGCAGTTAATATATCTCATAGGTGATTTTTTTCTTATGGTTGATGAGCGTTTGAANCCCTCCTCTCGGTATAAGTGTTTTATAAACATAATCACTCTTCCCTTGAGAATCATTCAGATCTTAAGGAATTAGCACAAGAGGTGCATACTTTGAAAGGTAAACTAAATAAGAAGTAAACATACCTTCATGAAATAGAGGGAATTTTAGAATTATGGGGATCTAGATTGAAGAATCGAGAAAAGAGGTCTTCAACATAAAAACACCCTAGTTGAGAGGATCCACTTAAATGTTGAAAATCAAGATAGGATTTAAGGAATCATAACACACTTTCCTTCAATGGTTATGTAAAAAGAGGGAATGAAGTAGAAGCATGGTTGGCCAACATAAAGGGGCATATGTTGTTGTATGACTTCAACTCCTTAGAGAAGACCAAGTTTTCAATTTATCGGTTAACAAATGATGTAAATATTTGGTCGAACCACCTAAAGAAGTAAGAGAAAGTTGATGAGGAACATCTGGAATGATATACTTTTAAGGACACCTTCGAAACAAGTACTTAGGTGAAATGTATTTTTGAGGAAAAGAAGATGAATATTAAGAACTTGAGAAAGGTATCATGGTTGATGAAGAATACAAATGGAAGCTCATGGAATCATACAAGTATTCCCATGGACTTAGTGAATAGTCACAAGTAAAAATATTTCTAGGAGGGATCATAGATTATGTCAAGGATAGAGTTCAAACCTTCATGTCTAAGACCATGATAGATGCAATATTAAGGACCTGGTTATGTGGAGTAAAAGAATAAAAAAATAAATATTTGAGTGGCAGACTCAACTAGAGAATTGACTGTTACAATACTTGGAGAAGGAGATTTAACTAGAGAAAATTTAATTCATTGTTGCAACCTAAATTCGAAAGAGAAGAAGGACTAAGAGGGAGCATTGGATTTACCAACCCAAAGATCAAATACATCGTGGGTGAAGCAATTAAAGGTAGAATTTATGTAGTTGTAGATGACCAGCAAGCACAATATTAGCACGGGGGATTCACCTTGTGGACCAATATCCTATCACATTCATTCATAAAGGGGGGTTTACTATTGTGAAAAATAAATTCAATATATTTAGGCATTTCGGGGGGGTATGTAGGGTATCAGGGGGTTTATAGGTACTAGGGGGCATAAAAGGAGGTATCTAGTAAAATTTGGGGGTTTTTTTATAGGAAAGATATATTGGGAGTGGGGTTTCAACAAAAATATTTTTGGAAGTATTTATCAAAATCTAATGAAATTAGGGGTATTCTTTAATATCCCATGAACACATGTGCTATGTCACAGGTTCATTGAGAAAATAACCTAATACGCCTCCTTGATCTAGGCCCGAGGTAATATTTTTGGACATACATATACTTTCCTGATTGACATTGAAAGAAATCATATTTTTATAACCCCTAAAGTTGTGGTCAATTATAAGCTTTGTTATCACCATAACAATTACACTTGAAATATGAGTTTCAGATTTAGCGGGTGACTAAAGCGATGTAGAGACAAGGCACGATTTGGAGGTTTGGGTCATATGTGGCGGCATGTGGACAGATATAGCAAGAGTGCAAAGGATAGGATCTAATGGACCGTGGATCTTGAAGCAGCCCAAATCAACGGTCGAGACCCATATCGGGCGACGAAATAGCACGGAATTTAATCATGCGAGGGCAGTTTGGGGAAAGCTACTGTGGTTTTATTCATGGAAGCGTGGTGCCCTCAAAGGTACATTGGGGTGAAAAGCAGTCTGCCTGAAACCATTTTCCCAAAATCCCTAATGTCACATGGTCTAATATGTCAAATCAACAATTCATGTGGGGGAAGGTGACAACTAGTCAAATCACCTCACATTGCTCATTTAGGTACTTCCCATCCGAAAATGTCAGGTGAATGTCGTAGGATAACTAACTCGAAGGCTCATAATTCGAAACATATTGGTGAATCGTGGAAAACCAACATACTTGCAAGTAATCCTGTCAGTAATTCATGATTAGAACTCGAGGATTACCGGTCTTCAAATATGGGTGGCGTTATTTTACTCCAGACAATCATCGTCTCATTCATAAGTGAAGTAATCTCAAATTGGATCGATTTTCTGAGTTCTGTAGTGTTAAGGAAAACAAAAATCGTGATCTCTTCAAAGTTGGAAGACATGGACAAAACCAATCAAATAGTATCTAGTATAACAGGATTTTCAACTAACATGGCAAGCTTATCAATGAGTAAGAAAGAAAGGTTTATTGCGTAGATATTAGCAACCAAATTCCATATTGATCCTGCAACAGAACCTGAATCAGGGGTCAGATTAAATTCTGTTATGAGGGACCTAATCATCAACGGACACACGGATGAACTATACAAGTGAGCAGTGAAGAAGAAGCGAAGAAAACAATAGAAGACAAAAATAAGAGCTGAGGCGATCGAGAGTGTTGGGGAAAATCAACTAGCCTGGTTGAGCACTCTAAAGGAGGAAATCACCAAGCTGGAATGAATTCTCAAGTAGAATTGAGTATGTTCCAACAAATTTTGGACATATGGTGGTCGAAGAAAAAAACCCCATATATGTCAGACCTGTTCGTAACGATCATGTTAAAATAGGAGAACTGTCGTTATACATTACTCATTTTTGTAACTGACCTCTATTTTTAGAATTATGGGGAAGTTTAATCATTTTGAATTCCACAAGTAACTCCTCTATATATATATCATCCCGGGGATATAGAAAGAATGAGAGGAGGAGGGGGTCTGCCCTCATTGCAGGTAGACTTTGTAAGATCATGGAGCTAAACTAAATATATGATGCAGAAGATTTTTTTTTGAATTGTTTTATGAAAAGATTCTAATTGGCTATGACATTAGTTCTGTCTTATTTCATAGTGTGTGTTTCCTATGTCTTTAAAATTCCATTTGCAAGTTCCTCTTTTAAATTGGAGAGTTAAAGGTCTATAATTCGTCTGAAGAAGCTCTAGACTTAACAATTTAAATTCATGTGATTTCTCTTCTCAACTATTTCAGAATTCATTTTAATATGCTCTAAAACAGTTATGTGTTTTCCTTTTTCCTCTTTTCCATGAAAATTTCAATTTGAAAACTCAGACCCATTGCCTCACTTAGCCTTTCTCCTCTAGATAAGTTCTAATGACCTACTATTGCATTATTTATTTTTGACTCCATAGCCCAAATGTTACCCCCCACTTCTTCAACCACTTCATAATACCCCCCAAAACAAACCAAATCTAGCCACCAATTCCCAAACAAATATCAAGTGACTCGAGAGAGACCTCTCTGAGTTGAGCAGGCTAGTGCCTCAGCTCTAAAGTTGGTTGAAATAGTTACCTCTATCGTTTGTCTATCAGCCAGAAAAAATTTACAGAGTGCTAACATTCTGGCACCGCTACCGGGGACGAAATTGAAAAATATTCCCTGGGAAAGAATGACATGGTTGTCCCCGAGGTGTAGGACACTCGGTGATGGAGTGGGCTGTTAAGGCACTTCATGATGTTAAATTCACCGGTTCGAAACCTGTGGGGACAAAAAATATAGCCATGTTAAGGGTTGGTGTGGCTCAGGCCGGGTGCGATCCACGGGTGATTTTGATGGCTTAGATGCCCCTGAGCCACGGTTTCTTAGCCACAGGTTAGTCCCACATGTCACGGAAAAACTAACAAACAAACAAAAAGAAGAAATACATGGTTGAGTTCTAAGGTCTGAGAGCAGTAGAAACTTAGGCACATATTGGCTGTATTCCTACTCTGGCGACTCCACACATCAAAAAAGCAGTTTGAAGGTGATTCCACTGGTAGAAGAATCCAGAAATTTAAATTTTCACTGGCAACTCCACTCTCAATGCAGAATCCAACTTCCAAAGCATCAATGGCGACTCCACTCTCAATGCATAATCCACATCCCAAAACATTATTGGCAACTCCACTCAAATTTCAAATGTAGTTCAGAGAATTCGCTAGAAGACGATACCCCTTGGTAGAGGTATGAAAAAGAATTATGGAAGAAAACAAGTGCTTAAAATGGGATTTTTTCCAAGTCATTTTACTATTTTTTATAAGCTTCCTCTGGTCCTTTCTTGAAAATGCTAGATAGGTTCTTCTTTACTTACTACATGCAAATGATGACCATGAAAATATAGAAATTATATATCCCCCTCTTAAATTTACACAAATGTCCCCTCGGTTTATCACTGACCTTGATAAAAATATTCCATCTAAGCCATGTGAGAACCATAACCAAGTTTATGAGCCCCATGAATCCAAGACAGGTATTTCACCTCCTATCCTTGATCCAACATCCTCCAAGATTCAACATAGATACAGTCCCTTGAAGCTACCTCAATTCCTTCATGATTTTCCTCCTGAGTACTATAAGTACCTACCTGTGTTTGATGGGGAACCTAATACCATCTCATCTGAAAAACACATCCAAGGGTTTGAGCATTTTATAGATTTGTTTGAGATTGACCATGATGATGTTTGTATGAGGGCCTTCTTTCAATCCTTGAAAGGAGAGACCAAAGACTAGTTTAAACATTTGCAGCCAGAGACAATTAGTTCATGGGAGGAATTGAAAGGTATCTTTTTAAGGTTTTAGGGCAAGAAGAAATCTTTGGATCTACAACTTAGAGAGTTCTATGCTTTAAAAAAACAGAGCAATGAAACTATTTCTATATTCAGTAGAAGCTTTTCCAGTATCTATCACAATTTGTCCAAATAAATTCAACCCACTGAAGCTGTTGCCATGCTCTATTATGCAACTACTCTCCATCTAGATTCGTCTTTCCTCCTGATGGAAATAAGACCCAAGTCCTTACAACAAATGTTTAATGATGCTTATGACATTCAACACAATATCCAAGCATGTAAACAGATCCAAAATGAGGGAATGAATACTCAAGAATGTGAAAGTGAATATGAGAAGAAAAGGGTTGATTGGGATCTTGAGCATAGAAGTGACAATACCATAGGTCCTCTTGAAATTTCCAATGCTAATGATTCTGCAAAAAATTATGTTCCACTTGTTGAAAGAGGGGGTGTTGATCCATCTCATGATAAACAAAGGGCTGATTGTTTTATGTATTCGTTTGTATATGGTAAAGAAGATGAGTTTACAAATCAGTTTGTTGAAGAACAGGTTGATGTTCCCAGTTTGATCTTGTTAGATGACATCACATATGTGGCTGATTTGCCTATATATGACAAATATGAGGATGATTTTGATGTTGAAGATGTTCTTTTTTAGCAACACAGTGGGATAAATCAACATATGTATCAAAGTTACAAAGAGCAAAATGTTGGATCAGTTGAAGAGAATTCTCTACCTTTATGCTTTGTTGCATTTAAATTGTTGAGATAAAATTCTGAGGTCATTATTGAGACAAACGAATTTGTGTTGATGCAAAATCACACTAAACAAATGAAACAAATTGACAAGATATTGCAACACTCTTCTCAGGTGTTTGATGTCCCTATTACTTGTTGTGTAGAAGATCTTGTAAGTTCAAAAGTGAAGCCATTGGTCGAAGATAAATCCGAAAAAGAGCATGTTCGGTGATCCAAAGATATTGAAAAACGTGCCTACGACAACAATGAAGAAATTGGAGAAAGTTCGAATTCAGGTAAAAGTACCTTGCCATTGTGTTTTTCCTCTTTCGAACTATTAAAACAAAATGTTTGTAATGTCTCAAGTTGGAAATCCTCCAGGCATGATGAGTGAAGTGAACTTGAAAATGGATATTATCTTCCATTGTGTTTTTCTTCCTTTGAATGGTTGAAAGAAAATCATGATGTAACAAAAGAAATAGGGAAGTTTGACTGCATTCACAGTAGCACTGCTTCACATGAGGAAATTGTTATCGATAAGGAAGTCCAACAACACCCACATGAACTAAATGATCATATAGCTGATTAATTGAAAGAATATTCCAAAGGTAACTATTGTAAGCATCTTTAGAGCTGAGGCACTAGCCTTCTCAACTCAGAGAGGGCTCTCTCATGTCACTAGATATTTCTTTGGGAATTGGTGGCTAGATTTGGTTTGTTTTGGGGGGTATTATGAAGTGGATGAAGAAGTGGGGGGTAACATTTGGGATATGGAGTCAGAAATAAATAATGCAGTAGCAGGTCATTAGAACTTATCTAGATGACAAAGGCTAAGTGAGACAATGGGTATGAGTTTTCAAATTGAAATTTGCATGGCAAAGAGGAAAAAGGAAAACACATAACTGTTTCAGAGCATATTAAACTGAATTCTGAAATAGTTGAGAAGATAAATCACATGAATTTAAATTGCTAAGTCTAGAGCATCTTCAGACGAATTCCAGACCTTTAACTCTCCAATCTAAAAGAGGAACTTGCAAATGGGATTTTAAATACACAGAAAACACACACTATGAAAGAAGTCAGAACTCATATCACAACCAATTAGGATCTTTTCATAAAACAGTTCAAAAAATTTGCTTCTGCATCATATATTCAGTTTAGCTCCATGATCTTACAAAGTCTACCTACAATGATGGCAGGCCCCCTCCTCCTCTCATGCTTTCTATATCCTCGGGATGATATATATATAGAGGATTTACTTGTGGAATTCAAAACGATTAAACTTCCCCATAATTCTAAAAATAGAGGTCAGTTACAAAAAAGAGTAATGCATCACGATAGTTCTCCTATTTTAATGGGATCGTTACGAACAGGTCTGACATATCTAGGGATTTTTCCTTCGACCTCCATATGTCCAAAATTTGCTGGAACATACTCAATTCTACCTGAGAATTCATTCTAGCTTGGTGGTTTCCTCCTTTAGAGTGCTCAACAAGGCTAGTTTATTTCCCCCAACGCTCTCGATCGCCTCAACTCTAATTTATGTCTTATGTGATTTTCTCTGCTTCTTCTTCATTGCTCTCTTGTAGAGTTAGTCTGCGTGTCCATTGATGATTAGGTCTCTCATAATAGGATTTAACTTGACTCCCGATTCTGGTTCTATCGCAGGATGAGTATGGAATTTGGTTGCTAATATCTGCGCAATCAAGATTTCTTTCTTACTTGTTGATAATCTTGCCATGTTAGTTGAAAACCCTATTATAATGGATACTGTTTGATTAGCTTTGTCCATTTCTTCCAACTTTGCAGAGACCATGATTTTTGTTTTCCTTAAGTCAACAGAACTCAGGAAATCGATCCAGTTTGAGATTACTTCTCTTATGAATGAGCCGACGATTGCCCAGAGTAAAATAACGCCACCCATATTTGAAGATCGATAATCCTCGAGTTCTAATCATGAATTAATGGCATGATTACTTGCAGGTGCGTTGGTTTTCCACGCTTCACCAATATTTTTCGAATGATGAGCCTTCAATTTAGTTATCCGACGACGTTCACCTAACGTTTTTGGATGGGAAGTACCTAGAAGAGCGACGTGAGTTGATTTGACTAGCCATCACCTTCCCCCACACGAATTGTTGATTTGACTAGCCATCACCTTCCCCCACACGAATTGTTGATTTGACATATTAGACCATGTGACTTCTTTTTTCTCCGATGTAGCTCTAAGGGTGCCATGCGTCCATGAATAAAAGAACAATAGTTTTCCCTAGCCCGCCCTCGCATGATTAAATTCAGTGTTATTTCTCCACCCGATATGGGTCTCGACCGTTTATTTGGGATACTTCAAGATCCACGGTCCTTCAGATCCTCTCCTTTGTGCTCCCTCTATCTCTATCCACATGCTGCCACATATGACCCAGACCTCCAAATCCCGCCATGTCTCTACATCGCTTTAGTCACCTGCTAAATCTAAAACTCGAATTTCAAGTGTAATTGTTATGGTGATAACATAGGCTCCAACTGGGGATGCTATCCTCCCTGTGAGGTAGAAAAGAACTGTAGACCCAGTTCCTTCTTCGTTGGGCCGCTTTCAAAACATGTGTGTGTATCCTGTTATGTCTTTTATACTAAACGTCAAATCTTAAAACTGGACTTTGCAAACTACTCTCAACTAGATACTGAACGTTGAATATACCGCTAAAATATGACTATACACAATACTGGAAATCCAAACTGAAAAATGCTTGACCAACAAGCTTATTCGCACACTCCTACCTACTCTAACTACTAAAATGAACTGCCCATCAAATAAAATCAAAATGTCAATGCAACCATGCAAGCATTTTATCCACTGTTTCTTTACTTTGCACAATCTTTCTCCAAATCCTACTTACTGATAATTCATTCAAAAATTCATCCATAAACCCAAATATCAAAAATTTAAAAACATTTGGACTATTTATTTCCTCCAACATGATCGAAAACGGATCTTCTAAAATATGCACAAAACAATCATGTTTCTCTCCTTCCACTGCATTTTTTCTTTCAGGTGTTTCAACTTGTTGACTTCTATTGAAAAACTGACAGATTTGTTGAGAATTATGGTAGTAAGAATTTATCGAGTCATAAGGAAACCATGGCTGGAGAACATCATTTGGTGTAAAAAGACTCATTTTTGATGCAAACATTGATTTATTGCAATCCACTATTATTGGCAGATTATGATTATAAACTCTTTCCATATAATGTGTCTTGGGATCATGAATTATATGAAAGAATGTTTCCTTTTCAGGAGTCAAGACAGAAGAGCATGCTTCCTCTACAAGTGTTTTTTCGCTGCTTGGAGTCTCCATAGATGAAGTTTCAAAATCTTCATCCATGTCTAGGCCGCTTAGAAATAGGATCACTACGTCATTTTCAAGGGAAGAACTGTTACACATAAAAAATACTCACTTTGATAGTGTCGCAAGTGTCGTCATTACAAAGGTCGCAAGTGTCGCATTTTTCTCACAAGGTCGCAAGTGTCGTATGTTGCTCACAAGTGTCGCAAGTGTCAAAGAAAGCATGCTGCCATGATGCCTATGTCATGCCTATAACAACATGAGAAGGACACTTGAAACACCTCAAACATTTGATTTGGAAGAGGAGAAATGAGTCAGTAGGCTTGCAAACCTTTTGCCATCTGAAAACACTCAAAAAACTAGCTTTTGGAGGAGAGCGCTCCCCTATACCTCTTCTGGGAGTGCCGACGCTCCCCCTTACACTGTCTGGGAGCATTATAAAGCTCCTCTGGCCCATTTGAGGGAGCGCTATGGATTTTGAGAGCACTTGCGCCCCCCTAAAGCCTACTAGGGAGCACTACAACACTCTAATGGTCCTTTTGAGGGAGCGCTACCTATTCTGAGCAGTAGTTAAGTTGTTGAGATGAATGGGGGAAGGATTCTTTCATTCTTGGAAGGAAGTTGGATTCGAATCCCTAGTCCAGCCATGATCTTAGGGCAGATTCTCAACTGAAGGAGGCAAATCCTCAACTTCCCCAAGGATATATCAAGTGGTTAAAGCCTCTCCAAGGCTATATAAGCAAGCTTTCTAATGGTGAAAGAGGACTGGAAAGAGAGAATCACACCAAACTTATGATCTCATAAGTGGTGCTGGAACAGGGAAGAATTGCTAGCATGAAACCTATGATCTCATAGGAAACACACAGTCAGCTAAAGGAGAGTGATCAGTGAAGCTGTTATCATCCAGGTCGTGGATCTTTCAAGCAAGGGTTAGACGAAGGGGACTTGACGAAGCTGTTGCATTCGCATCTACGATTGTAAGTACTGTTGTCGTTATTCTCATTAATATGACACGCTTGGCCTGTTTCTTTCTAGTTTGTGTCTGATCTTGCATGAACTTATCGTTGATAGATAGATCTGTTTTCAAGCTAATATCAATAGAGTAGGAAGTGGTCGTACTTTGTTTGTCTACAGGACTCATCGAGGAGCGAGAGTTTGGAGCTCGACTCGGAGCGTGCAGGGACAAACGTCGATAAAGAGGTACTTCTATTCTCCTTCCTCCTCATGCATTAGTTTGTATAGATTTTAAAGGAAGTCAGTGTCCACGTTAAGCACTTTCTGTCTTAGAGTTTAGGGTCTAGCTCTTTGAGGCAATCTACCTATCCGCAAGGAGATTTTCCTACAACAGAAACTGGCGACTCCACTGGGGATCGAATCAGAACTTTCTTAGTTTTGTCTTTCCTCATAGAACTTGTCTTTCCTTTTGTTTTCTTAGGCCTTGTTCACCCCTTTATATCTGATTGCATTTGCTGATTGACTCTTCACTCCATCACACTCAGCTTAATTGCAAAAATTTGATCAAAATTTTGGGTTTTTTGGACTTTTTGTGAGATTTTTTAGCTTGGCGCCCCCCTACCCATGTTAGCAGAGTGCCAGTGCTCCCTTAAGCTACTGGACAGAGCTTTATAATGCTCAGGTGGTCCTTATACCAGAGAACCATCCCTTTTTTGCTCAAAATCTCTTCAAAAATTCCATTTTTTAGAGGTCCAGACCCTGTTCCTTCACTTGCTGAGCTACTTTGTGATTCTTATTTTGACCTTTGACATGCTTCCTCCTGAGAAGAAAACACCTTGTTGTTCATATCTTATTCCCTTCTTCATTCTTTTTGAGTTTTTGCTGTTGAGAGCTTGAAATCGATTCGCTGCTTTTTTCCTCTCCTATCCGACTGAGCGAGAACTCTAGTGAAGGACATCATAAGTCTGTAACTCTTCTCATTTGGTTCTTTGAGGTCATCTTGTCCAATCTCTTTCTCCTTCCTTTTGCGTTTTTGATTTTCTTTCTCTTGTTTGATTGCAAAAGGGTGTGTTGTTTGTACGAAATCTGCATTTTCTTGTCTGAATCTCCTTGATTTGAAAGGGTAGTTTGGCAGGACAAGTTTTTCATTGAATTGATCACCATTCGCATGAAAACGACAAAAGTACATATTAATGATTAGTTTACATATTAGTTTGCATTTCTGAAATGTTGTAGCATCATATTGGATTTGATTGAGAACAAAATTGATTGAGGGCATTCCTTATCAAGTGTTTGATAGTGAAAGCGACTCTTCCTCTTTCCCTTAAATAGGTATTCATTGAAAAGAAATGATTGCTTATCATAATTCATGCATATTTTTTGGAATTGAGTCATCATTCCATCAGTTTCACTTCCGTACACCCTCTGAGTAAACAACAGCCATTAAAATCAATGCTTAACTAAAATTTATCAGACTTTTTACATCTTTGTTAGCAAACCTACATTAGTTTAAGGTGTAGGGCTTTGGAATAGGTTGAAAGGATAACTTTTCAAAGCTATCGAACAAAGTTAGTATTTTGCAGTAGGGAGATTTAAACCCAATTGTCGTATTAGTCTGCCTGGGATCCCCCTCTCACACAGGGGTTACGCACGAGGTCGCATTCGGGTGAGTTACGGAGATTATCCCTCCATGGTTCAACTATTTGTAGTGGTCGGATCATATATTGGGGGTCACTGGAAGGTATACCCACAATGTTGAGTGGAAGCCTTTCAAGCTGATTTCGGACTTGTTATCCTGCCCATACATTTCGATTGGACTATTGACTGTACCCACCCAGGGGCTGACTACGAGTTGGTGACCTTAGTAGCCACAATCTTTTGGGTCTCACACAAGGTGACGATGAAGGGAAGTCTCAATGTACCTCGAACAGACGTTGTTCAAACTCACTCGGGCTCCTTGGAGGGTAAATCCACAATTACTGCGTGGAAGCTTGCACCAAGGCGTAAGTCCATTAAGCAGGTTTCCAACGTAACTGATCCACCCGCTCTATCCCCGCCCCTTCCTATTTTGATCTCGCGACATTGGATTTCATCACCAACTAGTGGTTTCATCGTAGGAAGGTTTGTTTGATTGATTGCTTCTTAGATTCGTAGCGTGTGTTGTTTGTTTTACTTAGTGGACCTTAGGTTGAGTTAGTGTTAATGGCATCGAATCCTGGGAGTACCAATGGATGAACCCCTTCTCCTGGGGAACCTTATATCTTTCCTTCGTTTAGAAACTTTGGTCCTCAATATGTTGCCACACTGAGTCTTCCAGGACTCACTATCGGATTACCAGTTTGGTTGTTCCCCACTCCGGTGATCCTGAATCCTCCCAATGTTTCAGTTGCACCTAATACTTTGGATGTCAATACACCACCCACACATCAACCTC
>ML798407.1:211560-251723 GCA_009831015.1 Picea engelmannii
TCAACTTCCAAAAGGTTATCGTAAGCTTTCCTCCGACCCATCATTGGTTGATGGACTGGTCAATCCGGTTCCATCCCCGGTCAGTCCGGTTGATCAGGTGGTCAATCTAGTTTCCTCCTCGATTGAACCATGAACCCAAGTAGCTGATCCAGTTTTGTCATCGATCAGCCCCGCTCTTCATCAAAAGAGTGACACCAAAGTGGTCGATCTGTTTTCATCCTCGGTCGGTCCCACTCTCCCATTAGAGAGTGACACCAAAGCGGTCGATCCGTTTCCACCCATCGACCCCATTCTTCCCTTGGAGAATGACACTCAAGTGGTCGATCTAGTTTCTCCATCGGTCGATCCCATTCCTCCATTGCGGAATGTCAAAGTGACTGATCTAGTCCCTTCCTCGGTCAGTCCCACTCTTCCTCTGAAGAGTGCCAAAGTGGTTGATCCAATTTTTCCATCGGTTGATCCCATTCCTCCATTGAGGAATGTCAAAGTGACTGATCTAGTCCCTTCCTCGGTCAGTCCCACTCTTCCTCTGAAGAGTGCCAAAGTGGTCTATCCAAGTCCACCATTGGTTGATCCGATCCAATCATCGGTCGATCCTACTCTCCTTCTAGAGAGTAAACCCGATATTTCCCATGTTTTTCTCGTTAATACAGACTCTATTGTGTCAGGGAGCATCCCTCATTCTCCTGTGAAACCCCCTCCAAGTAATGAGGCCATCCTTTTTGATTGGGGTGTGCTAACTAGACCTTGTCTTCCCTCCCACATTCCTTTCCAGATTACAGTACAGGTTCATGGTCGGGAAATTCCTCAAATGCTGATAGATGAAGGTGCGTCTATTAGTATTTTGTCTTCTATTGCTTGGTACGCTTTGGGTTGTCCGCAGCTTGCACCGGTTACACATAATATGTTAGCTTTTAACAAAAGAACTAGTCAACCTTTAGGGATCCTTCCTCAGTTTCCTGTAACTTTGGGAGGGAAAACTGTCTTTATTGATGTCATGGTATTCCGAGACCCTTTGGATTTCGCTTTACTCCTTGGGCGGGATTATGTCTATGCTATGAAATCTCTTGTATACACCCTCTTCCGTGTGATATATTTCCCTCATGATGGAAGAATTGTGACTATTGATCAACTTTCATTCATCAGCCCCGACTGGGTTACCTCCCTAAATGGTTCCTATATGCAGACAGTGTCACCCCCGTCGCATGTCAATTATGTGGCGTTGTCTCCCATGACCTCAACATCCAATGATTTGGATCTGGTAGTTGACATGGTGATCTCTTCAGTAGGGTTATTGGAGCCTGATCTCCTTACCCCTATCACGACCCTCGACATGTGTTCCTTCAAGAGTGATTGTCTTCCATCCGATGAATATCTCTTGGAAGCCATGACCGAGTTTTGTCCCTTGACATGGTATCCTTCCAGAGCGTTATCCTCTTGGAAGCCATGATCTGGACGAAACCACGAGCATAGTTTCTCTTCTCTGTGGCAAGCTCGTTAAAAAATGAAACAGAGGCCATGAGCATAGTTCTTTTCCTGTGTGAATCTCGTTAAAAAATGAAACAATCACCCGTCCCTTCAAGTTGAGTCTTTCGCCAAATCTCGTAGATGTCGAGTCGAGTCTTTCATTAGGTCTCGTTTTTGAACCTTCATTTCATCCACCTGTATCCTTTTTCTCCATCTAGCACAGAAATTGGTGACAACCTCAAAGCCGGTGAATGAATTGAAGCTTGGGGGGCATGTCTCCAGCCTTTGTTGATCATCCTGGAGTTAAGCCACCAACTTTTATGCTGGGGGCATACCGAGCTTAGTCTTCATTTTTTCTCGTGCTCGTAAATACATGAGAATGCATCCGGGTAGACTTTTATCTCTTTTTCGGACCTGTATGGACACACGAAAAAGGAACCCC
Organism: Picea engelmannii; assembly: GCA_009831015.1. NCBI lineage: Eukaryota > Viridiplantae > Streptophyta > Pinopsida > Pinales > Pinaceae > Picea > Picea engelmannii. The sequence continues at coordinate 213,470 of ML798407.1, forward strand.
CTGGAGTCATCTTTAAACTCTTTTCAGACTCTAAATATGAAAAGATTTTCGAGTGATCTTGCTTCCTTTCACGCTCGTTAAAAGGTTCGAAAGGGAGTCTGTCGAGCGATAGTTTATCTCTTTTTCGGTCTCGTCAGACTACTTTACGAAAAAGGAACTGAGAGAGTTCTCTTTTAAGTGTTTTTCCAAACTCTATAATCCTGAAAAACCTTTGAGTTTTCTGTCTTTGGACTCGCTAAAACACACATCGACAGGCCCATACGGGATCGAACCCTTACTTCTTCTGGTTCGTTAAACAAAGGAAGATGAACTTACCGAAGGTGAGTTATATCGATCATGTGTTATCCTCCTCGATCTCATTAAATCAAAAAGAGGTACTTGTCTATATGGATGGGGGGGAAATTGAAAGAAGCAAGCCAAGTAGTCTCTTGAGAACATTATCAAGAAATTCTTAGAGTCACCCTTGAACACGACACTTTGTCATATGCACGCATTATAACCCGTTGAACCTCTGCACTGAGCCAATTCTTTGAGTTTCTTTCACTCCTTTGGGTCACCCGACGCAAGTCGCAACATCCAATGCATCATAAAGTTTTGGTCCATGTCATGTTTTTGCTGTTGTGCCTCGGTGTTCAAGGGAAGTATCCACCTCTAGAGTCAGTCATCACAAATATATTGTCTCAAAACCCATGTCAGTCCATGTTCATTTGATCTACCAATTACATCTCTATGTCTGTTTCATGTCATTGATGGGGGATACATCAAGGCCCTCCTTCGACGAGCCTATTCCTGTCGACCTCAGTACATTATCCGGGAATTAGGATTAGAAACCAGTTAGTACTTTGGGACCTGCATGCCTCAATGGCAGGCCTCCTCACATTCTCCAGTAGGTTTACATCATTGACCTCTGATTGGATGATTCCACGAATGTTCAACTCCAGCTCATCCATTCACATTCTTTGGAATGTACTAGAGTACCTTGGGAATCATTGACATTAATGGTGATCTCCCTCGCACTTGTTAACGGTTTACATCATTGACCGGTAATCAAGTGGTTTCTGCCATGTTCAACATCAGGACATCTATTCACATGGTTAGATTTGTACTACATCGGGATCGGTAAGAAGACCCTGGGTTGAGTGATCAGTTTTGATATGTACTTTGCCCAGGTTGCGATGGAGTTTCTTTTGAACGATGACACATATACTGTTACATAGATCCACTTTGTATTGGTCATGGCTATGTTTTGTCATCTCGTAGATCCACTGTGTATTCTTCATGGCTACGATCAGTTCATGTCATCATAGTATAGATCCACAGTGTATTTTTAGTGGCTATACCTTTTTATCAATACAATTTAGATCCGCAGTGTATTTTATGGCGGCCATATCTTGCAAGTCTTGATCACCCAAGCATAGGTATGCATGCCTTGGGTTTGAAACATGTCATAATATTTGTTGGATGTTTGTGTGCAGCTTTTTTCAAGTTCTCTGTGTCTATACCCTTGTTTGAAAGTCTACAAATCATTTCAGTTATCAGTTCCTGTCTTCTAACTTCATACTTTGGGGGGCAATCTGTTACACATAAAAAATACTCACATTGATAGTGTCGCAAGTGTCATCATTAGAAAGGTCGCAAGTGTCGCATTTTTCTCACAAGGTCGCAAGTGTTGCATGTTGCTCACACGTGTCGCAAGTGTCAAAGAAAGCATGTTTCCATGATGGCTATGCCATGCCTATAACGACATGAGAAGGACACTTGAAACACCTCAAACATTTGATTTGGAAGAGGAGAAATGAGTCAGCAGGCTTGCAAACCTTTTGCCATCTAAAAACACTAAAAAAACTAGCTTTTGGAGGAGAGCACTCCCCTATACCTCTTCTGGGAGCATCGACGCTCCCCCTTACACTGTCTGGGAGTGTTATAAATCTCCTCTATCCCTTTTGAGGGAGCTCTATGGATTTTGAGAGCGCTGGCGCCCCCCTAAAGCCTACTAGGGAGCGCTACAACGCTCTGATGGTCCTTTTGAGGGAGTGCTACCTATTCTGGGCAGTAGTTAAGTTGTTGAGATGAATGGGGGAAGGATTCTTTCATTCTTGGAAGGCAGTTGGATTCAAATTCCTAGTCTAGCCATGATCTTAGGTCAGATTCTCAACTGAAGGAGGCAAATCCTCAACTTCCCCAAGGATCTCTCAAGTGGTTAAAGCCTCTCCAAGGCTATATAAGCAAGATTTCTAATGGTGAAAGGGGACTGGAAAGAGAGAATCACACCAAACTTATGATCTCATAAGTGGTGCTAGAACAGGGAAGAATTGCTAGCATGAAACCTATGATCTCATAGGAAACACACAGTCAGCTAAAGGAGAGTGATCATTGAAGCTGTTATCATCCAGGTCGTGGATATTTCGAGCAAGGGTTAGATGAAGGGGACTTGACGAAGCTGTCACATTCACATCTACGATTGTAAGTACTGTTGTCGTTATTCTCATTAATATGACACGCTTGGCCTGTTTCTTTCTAGTTTGTGTCTGATCTTGCATGAACTTATCATTGATAGATAGATCTGTTTTCAAGCTAATATCAATAGAGTAGGAAGTGGTCGTACTTTGTTTTTCTACAGGACTCATCGAGGAGCGAGATTTTGGATCTCGACTCGGAGCGTGCAGGGACAAATGTCGATAAAGAGGTACTTCTATTCTCCTTCCTCCTCATGCATTAGTTTGTATATATTTGAAAGGAATTCAGTGTCCACGTTAAGCACTTTCTGTTTTAGAGTTTAGCGTCTAGCTCTTTGAGGCAATCTACCTGTCCACAGGGAGATTTTCCTACAACAAGAACCACAACCTTGAAATACTTTGTCTTGCTGGAAATATTGTTGAACATCTACATTAGTCGCAGGAGAAGTAAAATGACTTTTAACAAAAAAAAAATTGATCAACTTCTTCTTTGATCTGGTGGTTAAGAACAGGTTGTAACTCTGAATTGGAATATTCTTTCAAATAATCATCTATATGATCATTTAGTGCATGTGGGTGTTGTTGGTCTTCCTTACTGATAACAATTTCCTCATGTGAAGTAGTGCCACTGTGAATGGAATCAAACTTCCCTGTTTCTTCTATTACATCATGATTTGCTTTCAACCATTCAAAGGAAGAAAAACACAATGGAAGATAATCTCCATTTACAAGTTCACTTCTCTCATCATGCTTGGAGGATTTATGACTTGAGACATTACAAACATTTTGTTTTCACAGTTCGAAAGAGGAAAAACACAGCGGCAAGGTCCTTTTCCCTGAATTCAAACTTTCTCCAATTTCTTCACTGTTGTCATAGGCACGTTTTTCAATATCTTTGGATCGACGAACATGCTCTTTTTCGGCTTTATCTTCAAACAATGGTTTCACTTTTGAACTTACAAGATAGTCTACACAACAAGTAAGAGGGACATCAAACACCTGAGAAGAGTGCTGCAATATCTTGTCAATTTATTTCATTTGTTTAGTGTGATTTTGCATCAACACAAATTCGTTTGTCTCAATAATGACCTTAGAATTTTCTCTCAACAATTTAAATGCAACAAAGCATAAAGGTAGAGAATTCTCTTCATCTGATCCAACATTTTTCTCTTTGTAACTGTGATACGTATGTTGATTTGTCTCATTATGCTGCTGAAAGAGAACGTCTTCAACATCACAATCATCCTCATATTTGGCATATACAAGAAAATCAGCCACATATGAGATGTCATCTAACAATATCAAACTGGGAACATCAACCTGTTCTTCAACAAACTGATTCATATACTCATCTTCTTGACCATCTACAAACGAATACATAAAACAATCATCCCTTTGCTTATCATGAGATGGATCAACACCCCCTCTTTCAACAGGTGGAATATAATTTTTTGAAGAATCATTGGCATTGGAAATTTCAAGAGGACCTATGGTATTGTCAATTCTATGTTCAAGATCCCAATCAACCCTTTTCTTCTCATATTCACTTTCACGTTCTTGAGCATTCAGTCCCTCATTTTGGATCTGTTTACATGCTTGGATGTTGTGTTGAATGTTCTGAACATCATTAAACATTTGTTGTAAGGACTTGGGTCTTCTTTCCATGAGGAGGAAAGACGAATCTGGATGGAGAGTAGTTGCATAATGGAGCATGGCAACAACTTCAGTGTGTTGAATTTCTTTGGACAAATTGTGATAGATACTGGAAAACCTTCTACTGAATATAGAAATTGTTTCAATGCTCTGTCTTTTTAAAGCATAGAACTCTCTAAGTTGTAGATCCAAAGATTTTTTCTTGCCCCAAAACCTTAAAAAGACACCTTTCAATTCCTCCCATGAGATAATTGTCTCTGGATGCAAATGTTTAAACCAGTCTTTGGTGTATCCTTTCAAGGATTGAAAGAAGGCCCTCATACAAACATCATCATGGTCAATCTCAAACAAATATATAAAATGCTCAAACACTTGGATGTGTTTTTTAGCTGAGATGGTATTAGGTTTCCCATCAAACATAGGTAGGTACTTATAGTACTCAGGAGGAAAATCATGAAGGACTTGAGGTAGCTTCAAGGGTCTGTATCTATGTTGAATCTTGGAGGACGTTGGATCAATTATAAGAGGTGAAATACCAGTCTTGGATTCATGGGGCTCATCAACTTGGTTATGGTTCTCACATGGCTTAGATGGAATATTTTTATCAAGGCCAGTGATAAATTGAGGGGACATTTGTGTAACTTTAAGAGGGGGATATATAATTTCTAGATTGTCATGGTCATTGTTTGCATGCAATAAGTAAAGAAGAACTTGTCTAGCATTTTCAAGAAAGGACCAGAGGCAGCTTATAACAAATAGTAAAATGACTTGGAAAAAATCCCATTTTAAGCACTTGTTTTCTTCCATAATGATTTTTCATACCTCTGCCAAGGGGTATCGTCTTCCAGTGAATTCTCTGAACTACATTTGAAATTTGAGTGGAGTTGCCAATAACGTTTTGGGATGTGGATTCTGCATTGAGAGTGGAGTCGCCATTGATGCTTTGGAAGTTGGATTCTGCATTGAGAGTGGAGTTGCCAGTGAAAATTTAAATTTATGGATTCTTCTACCAGTGGAATCACCTTCAAACTGTTTTTTTGATGTGTGGAGTCGCCAGAGCAGGAATACAACTAATATGTGCCTAAGTGTCTACTGCTCTCAGACCTTAGAACTCAACCATGTTGTTCTTTCCCGGGGAAGATTTTTCAATTTCGTTCCCGACAACGATGCCAGAATGTTAGCACTCTGTAAATTTTGTCTGGCTGATAGAAAAACGACAGAGGTAACTATATCAACTAGCTTTAGAGTTGAGCCACTAGCCTGCTCAACTCAGAGAGGTCTTTCTCGTGTCACTTGATATTTCTTTGGGAATTGGTGGCTAGATTTGGTTTGTTTTGGGGAGTATTATGAAGTGGCTAAAGAAGTGGGGGGTAACATTTGGGCTATGGAGTCAGAAATAAATAATTTCATAGCAGTTCATTAGAACTTATCTAGATGAGAAAGGCTAAGTGAGGCAATGGGTCTAAGTTTTCAAATTGAAATTTGCATGACAAAGAGGAAAAAGGAAAACACATAACTATTTCAGAGCATATTAAAATGAATTCTGAAATAGTTGAGAAGATAAATCACATGAATTTAAATTGCTAAGTCTAGAGCATCTTCAGAAAAATTCCATACCTTTAAATATCCAATTTAAAAGAGGAACTTGCAAATGGAATTTTAAAGACACGGGAAACACACACTATGAAAGAAGACAGAACTCATATCACAGCCAATTAGAATATTTTCATAAAATAGTTCAAAATTTTTTCTTCTGCATCATATATTCAGTTTAGCTCCATGATCTTACAAAGTCTACCTACAACGAGGGTAGGCCCCCTCCTCCTCTCATGCTTTCTATATCCACAGTTACTTTTGGAATTCAAAACGATTAAACTTCCCCATAATTCTAAAAATAGAGGTCATTTACAAAAAGGAGTAATGTATAACGTCAGTTCTCCTCTTTTAACGGGATCGTTACGAACAAGTCTGACATATTTGGGGATTTTTCCTTCGACCGCCATATGTCCAAAATTTGCTGGAACATACTCAATTCTACCTGAGAATTCATTTTAGCTTGGCAATTTCCTCCTTTAGAGTGCTCAACTAGGCTAGTTGATTTTCCCCAACACTCTCGATCGCCCCAGCTCTGATTTTTGTCTTCTGTCATTTTCTCCGCTTCTTCTTCACTGCTCACTTGTAGAGTTTTTTTCGCGTGTCCATTGATGATTAGATCCCTCATAACATGATTTAATTTGACCCTTGATTCTGGTTCTGTTGCAGGATCAGTATGGAATTTGGTTGCTAATATCTGCGCAATCAACCTTTCTTTCTTACTCGTTGATAAGCTTGCCATGTTAGTTGAAAACCCTATTATACTGGATACTGTTTGATTGGCTTTGTCCATGTATTCCAACTTTGCAGAGACCACGATTTATGTTTTCCTTAACTCTACAGAACTCAAGAAATCAATCCAGATTGAGATTACTTTGCTTATGAATGAGACGACGATTGCCCAGAGTAAAATAATGCCACCCATATTTGAAGACCAATAATCCTCGAGTTCTAATCATGAATTACTGACAGGATTACTTGCAGGAATGTTGGTTTTCCACGCTTCACCAATATATTTCAAATGATTATCCTTCGAGTTAGTTATCAGATGGCATTCACCTGACATTTTCGAACGGGAAGTACCTAAACGACCGACATGAGGTGATTTGACTAGCCCTCACCTTCCCCCACACGAATTATTGATTTGACATATTAGACCACGTGACATCGACGCTTTTGGGAAAATGGTTTCAGGTAGACTGATTTTCGCCCCGATGTACCTCTGAGGGCGCCACACGTCCACGAATAAAACCACAGTAGTTTTCCCTGGCCCACCCTTGCATGATTAAATTTCGTGCAATTTCGCCGCCCGATATGGGTCTTGACTGTTGATCTGGGCTGCTTCAAGATCCACGATCCATCGAATCCTCTCCTTTGCGCTCCTGCTATATCTGTCCACATGCCACCACATATGAGCCGGACCTCCAAATCCCGCCATGTCTCTACATCGCTTTAGTCACCCGCTAAATCTGAAACTCGAATTTCAAGTGTAATTGTTATGGTGATAACAAACTTAACACCCAAAATCTCCAAGATCCTTAGAAGGTGTAGATGGCTAATGGTACTGCAAAATGGATTAACCAAGCAATGGATCAATGCATAGTATATTTAGGTGGATGGAGGAGTTCCATTTATTTTCATGAATTGGCTTTAAGATCTTATGATAGAATAATTGGCTAAGACTAGTTGGAGCTCCATCAAGCCAAAGTAGATTATTTTAAGGTGAAGGTTGAATGTTTAGATGAAAAAGGAATATATAGAAGTATCTAATGGGATAAAACCTTAGTGACAATGAGATAGATATTAGCAATGCAAGCCAAGTGTATTGTGCATAAAGGTTGCAACTATTTCCTTCTTCACATTAATGAAGTGCCAGGTGAAACAATTATGGAAGTAGATCAACTGTCAATAGTAAGAGAATTTATGGATGTTTTACTAGAGGAATTACTCGAATTTCTTCCAACTAAAGAAGTAAATTATAAATTTTACATGAAGCTCAAAGCAACCCCAATATCTAAAGAACCTTATCTATTGGGGAATGACGAGATTAGTGAACTTGAGATGTAATTACAAGAGTTACTCGAAAAACGATCGATTTGACTGAGTGTATCTCCTCGGGGTGCATCAATGTTGTTTTCAAAAAGAAGGATGGCACTCTTTGCATGTGTATTGACTACAAATTACTAAATAAAGTCACCATTAAGAATAGGTATCAATTTCCTAGGATTGATGATTTACTCAATTAGATTAAATAATGAAAAGTATTTTCAAAAATGTATTTAAGGTTAGGATATCATCAACTTAAGGTATAAGAAGTAGACATTCCTAAGACCACGTTCAAAACTTGATATGGACATTTTTAGTTCTTGGTCTTAGCTTTTATATTTACCAATACATCGATTATTTTCATGATATTGATGAATGATGTGTTTTGACAATATTTGGATAAGTTTATATCAGGGTTTATTGATGACATACCAATTTATTGTCATAATGAGGAAGAACACGAAGAGCATCTTTGAATAGTTTTGCAAAAGTTGCAGGAGCATAACTTATATGTTGAGTTTAGTGAATGTGATTTTTTCAAGGAAGATATTTAGCATCTTGGACATGTCATATCTAAGGAAGGATTGAAAGTAGATCCTAAAAATATTGAGGCTATATCCAATTGACCTACCTAAAATAATGTTGTAGAAGTTATAATTTTCTTGGGATTAAAAGGATATTAACAAAGGTTCATCATTAAAGGATTTTTGAAGATTGCAGGACCCTTGTCAAAATTGCAAGGTAATGGAACAAAATTTGTATGGTAAACCTTTCATAAAGAAATATTTAAGCACTAAATAAATGCATTACGTTAGCTCCTTATTACCTATTTTTGATAAATAAAAAATTGGTGTGTATTGATGCTAGTGTAGAAGGTATCAAGGGAGTATTAACGAAAAAAATAAGAGCGTTCAATGATAAATCCAAGAAAATAAATATTCATGAGAAGAATTACCCAACTCGTGACTTAGAACTCTTAGTCATAGTGCATGCCTTAAAGGTATGGAAACATTATCTAATTGGTAGGAAATTTGAATTACATTTTGATCATGAAAGTTTGATATATTTGTAGACTCAACCTCAGTTGATTTCCAAACAATGGTGACATGTAGATTTTTTTGAGTAGTTATGATTATGAATGATCACATATCAAAGGAAATGAGAATAAAGTGGTTGATTCTTTAAGTCAAAGAAGGAATATAGGTGCAATCTTGCAATATTTGTTATATTTAAATATAATGATTAGAAAAATATCCTTAGATGAAAAATTGTTTCAAGAGGTATGTCAAGCCTTATCAAGGAAGGAGGATTGGAGTGAAAAGAAAATTAGGAAGTATGAATATTATTCCTAGAATAAGATGTCATTTTTCTTTAGAGAAAACAAATATATGTGCTAGATCAATCAGAGTTATGGAGATTAGTATTTCATGAAGCTCACGATGCCCCATATTCTGGACAACTGGGATATCCATGACACTATTCAAGTATCAATCAAATATATTAGTAGCTAAGAATAAAAGTAGATATGGTGGTGTATGTGTCTGGGTGTCTAGAATGTTAATAAATAAAATTCAAACATCGACATCTAGTAGAAAAATGGAATCCTTTGACTCGACCTAATTGGAAGTGGGAATAAATCATGACGGATTTTATTACAGTATTATAGAGGAATTATGAATGCAATGACTCTATTTTTGTAGTAGTTGACTGATTAACCAAGGTAGCACATTTTATTTTAGTCAAGACTACTCATCAAGCATGTTACATAGTTCGTATATTTATCTAAGAAGTGATACTATTACATGGTGTACCTAAAGTTATTTTGTCAGGTCAAGATTTAAAATTCAATTCAAAATTTTGGAAGAATTTATTTGAAGATTTTCATTAAAAGTTAAGTTTTAATATAGCTTATCATCTAGAGTCCGATGGAAAAATATAAAGAGTTAACTAAACTTTGGAATATATTCTCTAAATGTATGTAATAGATCAACTTAGGAGTTTTTCTACACTAATGGTTACCACCATTCATTAAAGAAGAGATCCTTTGAATCTTTACAGATGAAAATGAAATTCATCTATTATTTGGGATAATTTGGAAGTGTGAATGACTCAAGGAAGTGTAACTGGAGAAATGGAAAGCAGAATGAAGCAAGGCAAGCAAAGCATGACGACTGTGTTAGTTAGAAATAAAATATATGTTGATAAGAAATGGACATAATAGAATTTCCAAATTAGTGAGAAAGTATTTCTTCAAGTAAATACAAAGCTAAATTCATTATGATTGCATATATGGAGAAAACTATCACCAAAGATATTGTGGACCTTTTGAGATTTTGGCACATATTGATGTAGTAGCTTATATATTAGTTAATTACCGCCAACTTGAATATCAATATTGTATTTCATGTATTGTTACTTAATAAATACATTCATGATCCAAATAATTTATTGGATTTCGATTCTATAGAAATGGAAGACAAATGGGAGTTTCATAATGAGACCGTAATTATTACAAGAAATTAGCAGTAACATTTTTGGAGTAGAGTTATTGATTAGGTCAAAGTTTGTTGGCTACGATATTTTGAGGAATATGACACATGGGAGTTAGAGTCCACAATCTAGGGACTTTATTCTTACTTGTTTGCAAATATTTTAGCTCAAGGTATGTATTCTTTCTAAAGGGGGAGGATTTTTATCACTCCATTTTTCATCTTGCTTATTTTGTTCATCTACTTACAGTTGGTTGATTTCCTTGTTATTATAAACATTATGAGACACTATTATTTTGCTAATGCTTTGGGTATATTTTGAAGACTATGTTAACATCACTTGATTATGCACTTATGGTTGTCATAGGACTTGATATTGCTAAGAATATGTTATATATTGATTAGGCATAGAACATGTTATATGAGATTGTTTGGTTTCCATGATGGGTTATAATGGTATTTTTATGTTCTTTAAGTGATTTTGTAATGTTATAGAAATTAAAATTTTGTGTCTAAGTTTTAAAAAACATATGGTATTTGTGAAACTAGAATTATTGTTAAGAAACATTGAGGTACAAGGATGTTGATATTGGGACCCACATTGACCTTGGTCATATGTCAAGAGAAACTTGAATGAATAACAATGTTTTTGTGGAAATCGTACTCTAAGGAAGGACTCTTGCTTAATGAGAACAACCTATCCTAATGCATTAGGACATTTTGAGGCAAAGAAATGGGGAAATAATGATTTATTTTGTGAAATATTGTTCATAAAGTATAAATTAGGGTTTAAGGCATGAAGAGGATAAGGTTAACCTAACCATTGTGTATCATATAACCTAATCAATTATATCCATAACATAATTTCACCCTAATTCTATTTATGGATCTTAATTACTCTTTGTTAGGGGTTGCAGATAAGGATTAGGGGAATAAGTTTGAATAGGAATTTGGTTGTTTTTCTTCTTATGCTATTGTGAAAAAAAAGTCTTCCATTAGAAGACTTCAGTTTTTTTGTTGTTTATTTTGGTTTATCTATCTTTGGAAGGGTGAAGTTGGAACCCAAGCCATGAAAGTGATTAGATTAGTTGAGGAATACTCATAGCATTGTATGGATGGGTAAGATGGGGTCTAAGGTGTACCTAGCCTATGGGAGGTACTAAGCCAATTTGTGCCTAAAATTGTTGAGAAGAGCTCCATTGTTGGAGGTGTTGCAATACTAGAGCTAGATTGTGTATATTTTTTGCACTTTAGAGCCTTGAGAAGAAAGGTGTTGTTGTATCCAAAGGCCTCTCCATGACACAATTGCTTGTAAACATTTGATATTGTTGACACTTGTTTCCATTTCTATGAAAAAGGTGTTTCTTGTTGAATCTACCCTTAGGTGAGTGAGACACTTAGTTTCCCATTGATTTTGATCCCTTCACGGAGAGCATCACCTGTTATGGGTGTTTTCATTTGGTTGGGAGGAAATTTGACCTTAATAGTGTGATTTATCTTGCCATTTGCATTAGAGATAAAGTCTAGTGTGCACCAATTAATGGTCATCATCAAGGCGTTGGATTCAAATAAGTAAAGTTGTATTTTATTGTTTTTCATTACTGAATTTGTATTTCTTTCTCTTAAAGGTTGAAATTTAGGACTGATGTTATTTACAAGTTAATGTGTTGAGTTAAGGAAGAGAATTTTACCAATTCACAAACCACACAACCTATTCATGCTAGGTCGGATTGTTACAAAGTTTGCTTATGTCATAAAGGAATTTTTTATTAAATGTATTAACAACATCAAAGTGGAGAAATTTAAACAAATCAAAGTTTACTTTGTCCAAAAGTCACAAATCTAAATAGAAATAGGAAGAAATTTAGGAATCGAAAAGGAGAGGTATCAAAATCAACCTCATTGTATGTAATAGTTATATCACAAGGAAATCATTGTCACCTAACTCTTTCATATATTATTTTTATGGTGAACTTTACTATGTGTTATTGTTTAACTTTTTTTTTGTTAATACTTCCACATATGCAAATCTAGTTTTCCTAGTGAATTTCCATTGCATATTCACAAGAGTATGTCTCCTCCTCTTTGTGGCATTCAATTCTCCCTAATACCTCATCCCTTCAGATCCACATCACTGAAGTTTCCAAATATTTTCAATTTGAAAATGTCTTTAATATCCTTTTCATAACCTTTGAGAAAGGTGATAAAATGTTATTATGACTCGAGACTCATTGCCTCATCAACTAGTTTCCTCACCCAATTGCACCTTTGGGAAGAACAAGAGAAAGCATGGATTAGATAGCTTGGATTAGGAAAGAGAACTGATCACTTTGACTTCAGTGGATGATGCAAAATAACAAATGGTGTTAGAATCTTCGTTATCTATTAAATAATGTGCTAGTTTATTTAACCTAGAAGAAAAAAATCCCAACAACTTACGAGGCTCCTAGTGACATATTTTAGATGATTGATTCCCTTATACAAACATGGTAATGCAACCAAGAAAAAATGTAACCTCTCACATGTAAACTTTGTTGTTTTCTAATCATATACAAAAGGTCAAAAATGTATACTAAACTTAGAATTTGTACTCTAAATTTTAGGAATCAAAATATAGAACATCAAAATCATACAAAGTTTAAATACTTATAAATTGAGTGTGTATGTTTTCATAGTTATTCATAATTCCCATAAAAAAATTATGGAAATAAATTGTGTATGTAATTTTGAAACGTCCAACATTTTGAGTGGACACTCCACCCATCATTAGGAACAATAGAAGCTCAATAATATGAAAAGTTGTTGAAGAATAGATTTATAGGGTAAGAACATGAGATATCCATTTGAGATAAGAAGAAAGTATTGTGAAAGAATATTAAAGTAAGAAAAATTAAAACAAGGGATCTTAATAAGTTGACCATTGTGAAAGAATATTAAAGTAAGAAATATTAAAATTAAAATAAGGAATCTTAATAATAAGTTAATCGTTGAGAATATTGAAATAAGAGATATAAAAAACAAGTTAACTGTTGATAAATCTTAGATTAGTTATGCTGGAAGAATAACACAAACAATTAGGTGAGAAAGAGAAATAATAAGAAGAACTTTTAATAAATTTGTTAAGGAGGATATAGGAAAAATGAAAAAATGCAATAAATAATAATTAGATTAAACCACAAAATAAACAATAAGATACTAGAGCCAATAATAAGTAAGAAAGGGAATTAGAATAGGGTAGGGTATGGTAAGAGAAGGATGGAAAATACATGAATTTTAAAATAAAATAAAATTGAAATTAAACAAAGAAATTTATTTGAAAAGAATAGGTTTAACGATCGAGGCAATGTATGAGGAGCTTCCGTGATTGGTTGAGTTTGTAGTCATCTTCATGATTGAAATTATTGGGGTGTTTTTCAATTTCCAGTGCTTCTTGAATGATGCAGGAGGAATAGTAGGGAATTGGGGCATGAATTTTGGTTTGGTCAAAGAAAATTAGGTGATTATATATTGTTGGACACGTAATCCTTGGGATTGTGTTACTTGTAACATAAATTGTAAATATAAGGAGTTGGTGATAGGAAGAGTCACGCGTTGGGGAAGACCAATAGTCACATTTTGTATATTTATTGAGTTTAAAGATAATATAATAACATAACAATGTGGAGTTAGGTTTTATGCCATGCCTAGATTCATAGTGGTATTAGAGAACAGGTTAACTCCATTATTTCTATTGGCATTTTCTTTCCCCCAATGTGCAGAGATGCCTTCATGTTTGTCCCTATGTCTTCTGGCACTCTGATTGATTTCTCTATATTGTAAAATAGTCTATGTTCCAATCATTCCTTGGCACCAATATTCATTCCATTAATTCGGGATCCACCATATGTGAAACTCGAATTAGTATGAGGTACATGCACCATTGTTTATTTTTGTGGGATTGGAGCCGAACCAGTTTGATTGAGGGGAGGTTGGAAGCCATCAAGATGCAGCCAGTCTCAAATAATTTATGTGGTCACGGGAGATTCTCCCTTCACATTTTCTTCATGCAAAATTTGATCAAGGAGTGGTAGGAGATTAAGTTGAATCTGATTCTCGTCGAATTTTCCACGACGTGTGAGAAAGGAAAAAATTCTTCATGAGCCTTTCGCACACACAATTAAATCTTAGGCTCTTCCATTTTCAATGGTGATGCAATGGTATCAGATTGCCTCATGTCCTTTCAATCCGACAGTGGTGGCATCATTGACAGTGGTTTCAGTCTATCAATGATATTCTATTTGTGTATATATGGGAGTGGCACAATGAAATATTGTTACAATAATTGCAAGGGCCTTGTGATACCTTGTATCCTATCTATCAGATTTGAACCAACGATTGAATTCTGTTGTTTGTGCCATACATTGCATATGATTAACCCTATACATCGATGTGCAAAGTTCACATGTTTGGTATTGAAATCTATTGACTAATTGTACATTGACATTCCTCTGCTCATAATTCCAAGTTCTAAATTTCAATACATAAGATGGGGACCGAAAGTGTTAAAATAAAAACCCTCGATAGCCTCTGCTAAGTACCTGAGAATTGAAATTAAGGAGAGAAAGGTTTTTTGATCCATGGTCATGTGAAAATTTTCCAAGTGATACATTGAAAGTGTTGCTATGTTCTTGAGCTCATGCTCTGATACCTTTTTTTCCTAAATTGTTGTCTCCTTCCAGCTGCAATGAGATCTTGTTGTTTTTCTAGTGAAGGTGGAACTCATGTGGACCCAAATATTTTGAGTCATCTATTTCTATTGCATCTTTTTCAGCAATACCAGGTGGTATCTCACACCCATTTGCATCTCATTTAACCATTGAAGAAGTTTGGACTGGATTTGTAAAATGAAAGGTGATGGAAAGAAGAAGCTCATAGGAAGGGGGGTTGGCATAATCTTTGTCAAATATATGATCTTAAATGTACCCATTGCAGAAGGAATGGATCACATGAAGAAAATAACTGTAGATTTCCATGGGAGAAGATCAAAGAGAGACAAAATAAAAAAGAAGACAGAAGTAAAACTTCAGAACCAATGGAAGGTAAAGAATCTACTCATTACATTGTTTCCCATTGCAATATAAGAGTAACTAATATTTGTTTAACACGTCATTTGCTTCTTGGAGAGATGCACGGCTTCTTGACACGGGTGAAACCTCCCACGTGACATTCCAAAGAGACTCCTTTGAAGAATTCAATGAAAATGTATACGACGTAGTGTATTTTGAAAATAAATCGCGTCTCAAACCTTCGGAAATGGGCACCATCATGCTCAAATTTCATGGACTCCCTAATTTTCTTCTACATGATGTTCTCTATCTTCTTGAGCTGCAAAGAAACTTGTTGTCCCTTGTGCACATCTGATAGCAAGGCCACTCTATTCATATCTTCAGTGGAAAAGTTGAAATAAAGAAGGATTTTGACAACACGGTTGTCATGACCAACATGAAGATGGAAGATTGTTGAAGTTGAAAGGGACATATGCTCATACACAAAATGTTGCATACCTCTCTCATCATAGTGAAGGTATAATTCCATCTAGTCTTTTGTGGCATGCTATATTTGGCCATATTAATTATGACAATCTATGTTTGTTGAGAAAGAATGGTGTTTTTGTTTTTCCTACTATTCCTAGGAAATTGACACAATGTGATGCTTGTATCCTTGGAAAGCATAGTAAACAACCATTTCATGATTTTACTTCTAGAGAATGTAGAAAACTTGAACTGATTCATTCTTATTTGTGTGTCCCTATGCATGTTCCTTTTGCAAATAGAAAAATATATATATCATGACTTTTATTGATGATTACACCAGGATGTGTTGGGTGTCCTTGCTGAAAGAAAAATCCCAAGCTTTTTAAACTTTTAAAAATTTTCATGTATGGATTCAAAATGAAGATCAATCTCATATTGGCTCTCTTCACATTGATAATGGAAGGAATATACATCTAATGAATTTGAAAGCTACCTTCACCAACATGGGATCAAACATAAAACCATAGTTCCATACAACCCTCAACAAAATGGTGTAGCTGAATGAATGAACGAGACACTCCTAAATATGGTTCGTTCCATGATGTTTTTCAAGAATGTAAAATTAATGTTTTGGGTTGATGTTTTTCTATGTGCAACTTATGTGAAAAACTGGTGTTCATATCATGCTCTTAAAAACAAGCTTGATTATGAAATGTGGTATGGTTGCATTCCTTTAGTGAGGCATCTTAAGGTCTTTGGTTCCACATGTTATGCCTTGATACCGAAGGGGAAAAGAAGAAATCTTGATGCAAGGAGTCAGAAGTGCATCTTCTTGGGGTACTCGAATACCACCAAGGGATATTGTATTTACAATGATACAAACAAGAAATCCGTCCTCTCCAGAGATGTAATATTTCTTGAATCCTCCAAGAATGATGAACCTGTTGAGAGGCATCTTGATCATCTAGATAGGTTCACTCATGTAAAGATGTATCATGAATTTTATTATGATATTACAGATATTGAAAGGGGGATCCCTATATTGGGTCAATCTCTAGAATCTCCTTTTGAAGCACCATATCCCCCACATGAAGAAGTTCCTGCCACTTTATCAAAACCCACATTTCATTTGGATGATTTGATCAAGAGGATTGAAAAGAAAAGTCTTGATTATAAATCGACACCATCTCAATCATCTAAGAAACCTGCACCATATTAGAAACGTCCACCAAAATGGCTCACAAAAACACTTGAAAGTGTTCATCTTGATGAGGTCAGAAAGACAAGAACCATAATTTCCTCAAGACAAGATGGAAATAATTTAGATAATTCAAACTTGAGTGATATAGATGACATGGATGTTTCATATGATTGTGAGTTGATTTTATCTACTAACCTTGAACCAACTTCCTTTAAAGAAGCCACTTTTCATGATGAGTGGAAATAATCCATGTAGAAAGAATATGATGCTCTCATCGAGAATGGGACATGGAATTTAGTGGACCCTCCATTTGGAACCAAACCAATCATATGCAAGTGGGTATTCAAGAACAAGTACAAATCAAATGTCTCACTTGACAAGAACAAAGCAAGGCTCTTGTGATCTGAAATCCGTGCATAGTAATTTACACCTTGACTTCGATTTTAACAAGATATTTTCTAACAATGCATGTGAATGTATAAGAGGTAAAAGCTTAAAGAATGAAGAGAATTTGCAGAAAACAAAAAGAAGCAGACCATCAACATAATATAACACTAGAAGTTGATAACGGAGTTCAGAAAATCTTCCTACGTCTCTGGGCCCTTAGCTACAGTGCGGGAGGCTTGTTTATTATTCCTCAATGCTAAAAAATATATTTTGAAATTACATCACTTAGTTCTCTGACTGACTCAATTGTACTATGATCTATCTTAGGAACCTGATGCAACAAACGACACTCAAAAATGCGGAGTAGAACTCCCGGAATAAGCCTCGCAAGCTCAAACACTCTTATATCTTTGTTTCCTAAGATGACTTTAGCCTTCACAAATTATCCTTGAATTTGCTTCCAAATTTTCTTCTGATCTATTGTTCAAGACCTCCTCGAAAAGACTCAAACAATCCTCACTGAGATCCCCTCTCAAATGGGCTCAAACAAGCCACTTACACAATGAGGACATGCCAACAAGCCTTTCTTCTGAAAACTCTCTCTCCTAACTCTTGCTTCAAGAGTCACTTGTGACTTATTTCAAAACTAAATAATGCTTGGATTATATAGTATTGGGTTTGGGGTTCACATCCCAAGTTCCTCCCAAAATCTGGCCTCAAATCGAGCTCCAGATCCTCCAATAATGGGAAAAATCCCATTAAAATGAACATAATATCATAAAAAATCATATTATAAAGTGGAAAACCCACTTTTGGAAACATAATTCTTGTGAACCCATTTTCCTTCGGCCCCTAGTCATGTGGCCATGTGCTAGGCCTTGTGCCCTAGTCTTCTGCCCTGGTCCTCTGCCCCTGGTCACTTGGAAGGCCATATGTCCACGTGCTAGAGTGGTAGCCCCAGTCCTTAGCCTATGGTCCCAGTCACGTGAAAGGTGCCTTGGTCGAAGAGATAGCCCTGTCGATCGGGCGCTAACCCCAAAAATCCATGCTAATCCACTTTAAATAGAACCTTGCCACTTTGATAACTAAGAAACACTCCTGACTTAGTTGCTAGCGTGTTGTGTGTAGTTCATTTCCTGGTCTGGAGGTCATGCGTTCGAATCCGCCAGAGACTCAAACAAATTTTTGACGTGGCCCTCATTGGCCTTATCCAGGATGCCACGTGGTGCCTTGTGATTGGGCCATGTGTCACGCTCTAACTGGCTCATATAGCTCATTCAACCAACACAGTCACCCTACCAACTCACCTACACAGTCAACACCGTATGCCATGTCACTGTTGTGTGTCCTCTTCTGAGCTTTCTACATGTCTTCCATATAGCCACATGTCATTTCCATACAGTTCCACGTGTCATTTTGTCACTATCCTACGTTTCGTCCATACAACCACGTGTCGACTTTTTATTGGTCCAACTTGACCCTGAAAATGCCAAATATAGATGCCACATGACACGTATTGGTGCTTCCACATGTCCTATTGACATCATGCTGAAGTCATATGCCACCTATCATGCTGACGTATTGATGACGTCAGCAGTACAAACTATTGACTTGACTTTGACTTTTTTCTTATTTGACTCGAACTTCAGATCGCGATAACTTTGCCATACAAAGTCCATTTTTGAAAAATAATATATTTTCGAAATCGGCACGACGAGCACTATGCAATGGAATTGGTTTTGTCCAAATCCGAGAACTTCTAATTTTTGGCCTTTTTGGATCCATTTGGATCACACCTCCCCACTGGGACTTTTTGTTTCTCCAAAAAGGTTGTTACATCAATTGACTACATCATTACATCAATCGACTAAAATAAACAATAAATAGTCTAGACTCGACAAAACATTAACTAGACTCAATAAGTGATCAAATCACTTTTATTACATCAAGTATACTAGACATTGACTTGATGAAATATTTACATTTGTGGCATAAATCTTCCTGGTTCCAAGCAAATGACCCATCTCTTTCCGATGGAGTTTCGCGGTTGTTCTTCTGCTCCTCTGCAACATCCTTCTTCTACTCTGGTAGTTCAGGATTTTTGGAGCGTCTCAACTCTAAATGCAACTTCCAACAACTTTCTTCACAATGCCCATTCCTTTGACAATGTGAGCAATAATTTCATGCTCGAACAAATTTAATGAAGCCTTGCCCTGTCTTCTTCAAGGATTTGTACCAATCTTCTCAGCTCAACATTTTCTTGCTAAATCTGTTGATTTATCTACTCGAGTTCCTGGATTCTATCTCTCTTCAAGATTTCCCCCATGCTTATTCACAATTCCTAAAATATAGTCAGCCTTCTCTAATAACACTTGATCTGAAATTGGTGCATAGTAATTTACACCTTGACTTCGATTTTAACAAGATCTTTTCTGAAAATGCATGTGAATGTATAAGCGGTAAAAAATTTAAGAATTAAGAGAATTTGCAGAAAATACAAAGAATCAAACCATCAACAAAATAGAACACCAAAAGTTGATAACGGAGTTTGGAAAATCTGCCTATGTCTCTAGGCCCTTAGTTGTAGTGTGGGAGGCTTCTTTATTATTCCTCAATGCTCAAAAATTTGTTTTGAAATTACATCACTCAGTTCTTTCACTGACTTATTTGTACTATGCTTTGTCTCAGGAACCTGATGCAACAGACGACACTCAAAAAGGCGGAGTAGAACTCCTGGAATAAACCTCGCAAGATCATACACTCTACTGGCTTTGCTGCCTAAGATGACTTTAACCTTCACAAATTATCCTTGAATTTGTTGCCAAACTGCCTTCTGATCTATTTTTCAAGACCTCCTCGAATAGACTCAAACAAGCCTCACTGAGATCCCCTCTCAAATGGGCTCAAACAAGCCACTTACACAATGAGGACATGCCAACAAGCCTTTCTTCCGAAAACTCCCTCTCCTCGCTATTGCTTCAAGAGTCACTTGTGAATTGTTTCAAAACTCAACAATGCTTGGTTTATATAGTATTGGGGTTGGGGTTCACATCCCAACTTCCTCCCAAAATCTGGCCTCAAATCGAGCTCCGGATCCTCCAATAATGGGAAAAATCCCATTAAAATTACCATAATATCATAAAAAATCATATTATAAAGTGGAAAACCCACCTTTGGTAACATAATCCTTACGCTCCCCTTTTCCTTCGACCGCTAGTCATGTGGTGCACCATGTGGCCATGCGCTAGGCCCTGGGCCCTAGTCTTTTGCCTTGGTCCTTTGCCCCTGGTCGCTCAGAAGGCCATATGGCCACGCGCTGGAGTGGTAGCCCCGGTCCTTAGCCTATGGTCCTGGTCACATGAAAGGTGCCTTGGTCAGCAGGCTAGCCCTATCAATCGGACTCTAACCCCAAAACTCCACACTAATCCACTTTAAATAGAACCTTACCACTTCAATTACCAAACAACACTCCCACCTTGGTGGCTAGCACGTTGTGTGTAGTTCGTTGTCTGGTCTGCAGGTCACGCGTTCGAATCTGCTGGAGGCTCAAACAAATTTTTGACTTGGCCCTCATTGGCCTTATACAGGATGCAACGTACTTCCCTATGATTGGGACACATGTCAAGCTCTGAATTGCTTGTACAACTCAATCAACTGACAAAGTCACCCTGCCAACTCACCTGCACAGTCAACACCATATGCCATGCAACTACCATGTGTCCTCATCTAATCTTTCCACATGTCACTTCCATACAATTCCATGTTTCATGTTGTCACTGGCCCACATCACGTCCGTATAGCCACATGTCGACTTTTTACTAGTCCAACTCAGCCCTGAAAATACCAAATCTGGCTGCCACATGGCACGTCCTGGTGTTTCCATGTGTCCTATTGACATCATGCCGATGTCATCTTCCACTTGTAATGTTGACATACTGTTGACGTCAGTAATCCGAGCTGTTGACTTGACTTTGACTTTTTGCATGTTTAACCTGAACTTCAGATCGTGATAACTTCTCCATACAGAGTCCATTTTCAAAAACTAATATATTGTCGGAATCAACATGACGAGCACTACGCAATGGCGTTGGTTTTGTCCAAATCCGAGAAATTCAAAATTTTGGCCTTTTTGGATCCATTTGGATCATCGTGGAAAAAGGATTTGCACAAAAAGAAGGTGTTGATTATGAGGAGAATTTTTCCCCCACAACAAAATGGGCTGCCATCCATACTCTATTTTCCATGGAAGCACAAAATGGTTGGAAAAATCATCAAATGGATGTGAATGCTTCTTTCTTGAATGGAGACTTGAAAGAGAATGTTTTCATGTCTCATCCAAAACGTTTTGTTGTGAAGAGACAAGAACAAAAGGTATGCAAGCTCATAAAATCATTATATGGCCTTAAATAAGCACTGCGAGCATGGTATGAAAAATTAATTGAGCATCTTATGAAATTGAATTTCAAGCATTTCAATATTGACAATGCAACTTTGTTTATCAAGAAAGTTGGAAATAATGTTGTATATATTGTAGTATATGTAGATGATTCGTTGATAACAAGGAAAAATGAAAGCTACATTGCATCCATAAAGAAAGAGTTGAAGAAAGACTTTGAGATGACAAATTTGGGACATCTTCACTACTATTTGGGAATTGAGGTGAGATTTTGGACTCAAGATTGTAAAGTGGATGACTTCAACCTGATCGGATATTGATTTGATTCATACTTTGTTAGGGATAAGGAAAATGGAGTGTCAATATCAGGCTATATCATGAGTCTTGGATCAACAATTGTCTCCTGGAGATCACACAAGTTGTTAGTTCCAGTAGATTCCACAACAGAGGTAGAATTTGTAGTAGTTGAAGAAGTAACGAAAGAGATTGTGTGGCTCAGGAAAACACTTTAATATTTGCATGAGAAACAAGTGAATTCTACTCCTCTTCTAGTTGACAATACTTTTGCAATCAAGTTGGCCAAGAATCCTAGATTCCATGATTGAACAAAGCACGTCAACACAAAGTATCACCTGATTTGATATCATGCAGAGGCAAAGACTATTCACTTGAGACATTGTTCTAAAAATGAGCAAATTGCGAACATCTTCACCAAAGCACTTGGAAGAGAAAAAATTGAAACGTTCAAAATGATGCTTGGACTCACAAACATCCCTTCTAATTAAAGGGGGAAATGTTGGATACATAATCCTTGGGATTGCATTACTTGTAACATAAATTGTAAATATGAATAGTCGTAGGTGATAGGAAGAGTCACCCGTTGGGGAAGACCAACATTCACATTTTGTATATTTATTGAGTTTCAAGCTAATGAAATAACATAACAATGTGGAGTTATGTTTTCTTCCATGCCTGGCCTGACAAATAAAGGAGTGTTATACAATAGTTGACTTAGTTATCTGGTTGTGGGTTGTGTCAACTATATGCTCTTTGAGACAACCTTTAAAATATCTGTCAGTTTGGCCTATGTATGACTTGTCATAGAAGTACATAATTTGTTAGACTCTTGGACCAAGCATCGAGTTAGATTTTTTCTCAGTGGTTTTGAATAATTTCTTAAGGGTTTTACAAGGTTTGAAAAAGTTTTGATAGTCTTTTTGGTCATAATTTTTGAAATATGATCAGTGGTACCTTGAATGTTAGGAAAATAAATGTGAGTTAGGGGCGGGGAAGAGGTAGGAGGATTTTTTGACTTAGAGTGGCAAGCTGAGAGGAATGATTTCCCAAAAAACAAATCATTCCTCTCAAATCAACGTATCTCAAAACTAAGGTATGATTTTAGGACATCTTTAGACTCTATCTCAACTTGCCACTCATAGGAATGTTAAACTAAGGTTGTTTTTAGGACATCTTTAGACACCAACACTTCCTATGACCTGTAAATGGATAGGGGATAATGAGTTCACGACCCCCTCCCTTTTCATGAAAGTCTTATGTCGCATGATGGCTTGGAAGGATTTTGGAGGCTCTCCTCTAATCCAAAGATCTAACCCAGTTTCCCTCTTTATGAACATTTTGTGAGCCTTACCCCATCTGACCTGGTGCCTGGTAAAGGATAGGAATGCCTGGAACTGTATGTCCCCTATGAAGGGACCAGGGTTGTCTGTTCTATTTTCTTCCAAAATGAAATTGTGGAAGTATAATTCACACAGAAGGTACTGTACCTTCTCTTCCTGATCTCTGAAACATGAAATAAACTCAGGTACAGTGGCAAATGAGATGGGTTTACCTGCTCTGATGGCCTTCACTCTTAGCAATAGATACCATTCCAGCAAGAATAAAACATAATTAGTGGCAAGGGCTCTGCAATTGATGGCATCAGAGTAGACATCATAGATGTCTTTGATTTTCTCCAAAGCTTTTTCTAACTGGGTTTGCATCTTTTTTACCTTCTCTTGGGCTCTAGTGAGCTCAACATAAGTCTCACCTTCTGTTGCTAACATATCCTTTAGTTGTTTAACAACCTTTTGATGTTCATCCCTAGTGACCATCTTATCTCGGTGTTGAGCCAATGCTTATTGGGCTTGTCTCAACTCTTCCTTTAGCTTATCAATGATGGCACCCTGTGCTTGAGATTGGGATGCTTGATATACATTCATTTCTTCTCTGGATCGAATTAATGCTTGTTGTGTCTGTGCAAGATCTGCTTCCAGTCTATCCACAATAATACTCTATTCCCAGTACTGGAATGCCCGATGCTCTGTCATAGTCAATAATTCGTTTATGTTTTGAATCAAGGTTTGTTGAGACTGCATTAATTCTTCCTCCAATCTCCTAATGGTAGCATTCTGCTCAAAGAGTTGAGTTGTTTCTTCTAAAACCGGAGTGTTTGTCTGTATCTCAGCATCAACCATCCCTTGTGTTTCTATAGGAATTACATCTTCATCCTGAGCTACTGCTTCATCTACTACTAATTCCTCATGGTTTGTCCGTATCCCTACAGAATACTTTCTTAGGAAGAGGGCTTCTTCCTTGCACTCTGCCCCTTTTGTTTTTCTTTCTTCTGTGGGTCTTGTCTGCTAGTTATAACTGTTTCCTCAATTCCTTGATAATCTCCTTGAGTTTTCCCACCTTCTTATTTAATACTTCAACCCTCTTAGCCTTTTTCTTCAACAATTTGTTTTCTTTCTTTAATTTCCTAATTTGTTTCTGTTTTTTGGCTGATTTCTGTTTATGAGGGATCTCGAGGTCTTCTTCATTCCAGCCAACAAATGGTTGTTCCTTTGTTTCTTCCAAGTGCTCTGTCTGTTCAAGAGGGTTTCTCATTTCAAAAAGAGGTTCCTCTATTCCTTCCAAGTGCTCTGTCTGTTCAAGAGGGTTTCTCATTTCAAAAAGAGGTTCCTCCTGTGATGTGTCATCTGGAAAGGACATTTCAATATCAGGAAAGTCTTCAGCTAGTTTTGAAGAGGAAGCTTGTTCTGGGTCTTTTTCCAGATTATCTTTGCCTCTGTCAATTGAGGTTCCTAAGTTCCCCAAAACCTGAGCCATTTCTATCTCATAGATCTTCAAAAAGTGTCTTGTCAGGTTCTCTAATGCAGGTTGGGTGTCTCCCTGATCATCCTTTTGTACTGTTTGCTCTGCTTGCTCAATTTCTTGAACATTTTCCTATAGAGGTTGTTCTATGAAATTCTGAAGTTCTTCAGGATGCTCTATTGCATCCTGAGTTGCTTCAGTTGTTTCCTGAGTTTGTTTTCTTCTCTTCCTTGTCCTAGTGGGGGATATAGGAACAACCATTGTTCTCTTCTTCATTTTTGTTAATGTCTGTGTCTGTGAGGTCTGGGCCTCAGTGATTTGAGCAGGGTCTGCTTCGATTTCGGTTTGAGGTGATGTAATTTCTCTTTGGGTGGTAGTCGCCTGCTCCAGTTGTGGAGGTCTATTGGCCTCAATTAGATTCTCCCAATTCAACTGAGTTTGACTCAATGCTTTATCCATTATCAATTTAACTAATCTATGGTGGCTGATAACAGTAACAGGATCCTTGGACTTTTGTGTTCTTAAGGCAACTTCATGTAATATGGTATTCAGAAAGAAAGGTAGATTAAGTACTAACTGTTGCTTCAAGGTTTCCATCAATTTGAGGTGGTGAGGTCGAATTATGTCGTATCGTCCATCACAGGTGATGTATCGCTGAACTATCCCCGCCAGTTCCTTCCATGGTTCACTGAGGGTACTGGGATTAAGTCCCTTTCCTTTTTTATCCAATTCTTCCCCGGGGTCTGTGAAAGATTCCACAACTTCCTTCAGCTTTGTGTATTTCCCTGTCCACTGAATGCCTGTGTTAGGGAGGCCTGTGACCTATGCTACGATTTCCAGGGTAACTGAGATTCCTATGCCTTGCACCATAGATATTTCTCCTTGCAGTTTTTGAAAGAATTCAAGCGTGACATTTGTGTCATATCCTTGCAAGCGGCTGAAGTACTCGGTCCACCCTAGGAGATATAGGATTTCTCTTGCCTGTTCTGTAACCTGGAGTAATGTCGGCTCTCTACGCACACTTCTGCCACCCATATTTCTGTGAAAAAAAAAAAGAACGACTGTCGTTCCTATTTGCAAATTTGGTTAGACCATCTTTGGAGAAGCAGTTACCAAAAATAGAAAATATAAGCGATGGAAAATGTATAAAGACGTGGGTTTCTCATTTATTGCAATCATTACATCTAATCGGAAAGTGTGTCGAGCATCCACTCCCCTCATTAATGTAGAGGTCATCCTCGACCGTCAGCGTAGGCGGAAGTAATGAGTGCAGGTATTTGCGGGTGAGAGGTAATGATTGCACTGTCACCGCCACCGAAGGGGACTAATCATATATAATTTTCAAAGAAACACATGCAACCAAAATTCATTTAAACGATAGTCGGTTTGATTTGTGGAAATTTCAAATTTATTACACCTATGTTCAAAAATGTTTTATGGATAAATCAATCAAAAATAAATTAAATCTGTTCATTTGTAATATTCCACATAGCATAATATTGTTACTTTTTCGGGTGATTGAGTATAACTGATATGATAGCCTCATTATTTGAGTAAAGGAGATCTAGAGGCATGCAGAAACTTGGTATTTTTGAGATAATATTCCATATCACAGGCAGAGCCATTGTTGCTTGCAGGCGTCCATAGCCTCGGCAGGGTTGCCTTTTAACCCTTAGATGAGCCTGTATCCTTCATAAACATGTGAATCATCTTTTTCCAAAAAAGACCATTATCCTGGTTTGGTGGCCAAATGATGATAATGCCACTCACTAGATTGTAGCTTAAGTGAACAAGCCAGCTCGTGATGAGACCTCTTGTCCTTTGACAAAAGAAAGTGTCAAAGGCCATTACTCTGGTGTGGTAGCCATAGTGGGAATGTCACTTACGTTAGTATCCTATCATCATGGTAGGTTGGCTCGTGATGAGACCCCTCGTTCTTTATGGAAAAATATTTTTATTGTGCATTTTTATTCGTTTTTATCTTTCCTTAATAAATATTTGAATTGTCTTTTCCCAAGAAGACCATTATCCTAGTTTGGTAGCCAGATGATGATAATGCCACTCACTAGATTGTAACTTAAGTGGACAAGCCAACTCGTGATGAGACTTCTTGTACTTTGACAAAAGAAAGTGTCAAAGGCCATTACCCTGGTGTGGTAGCCATAGTGGGAATGTCACTTACGTTAGTACCCTATGATCATGGTAGGTTGGCTCGTGATGAGACCCCCCATTCTTTATGGGAAAATTTTATTATTATTTATCTTTTTTAGGGAGGCTCATCTACTCCTTAAGAGTAAGGGATGGTATAAGGAAGTGTAAATATGCCAAGTAAAAGTGTGTTGAAGACTCCTTATAATATAGAGGCAGAATATCATTCAGGTATATTTGTATATATATAGGGGAAAGAAACAACTTATGGTGGCGATCAATTATGAACGAGGTTTAAGATATTTCGGAGGGATTATTCCACAAAAAAATTTGATAAGGTGTGAGGGACCATCTGCAAAATAATGACAGATCATTGTAATGACAATTAGAAACAGTGCTAGTGAAAATTATTTGATGAAAGACGCACTATGGAGGAATGGCTAGCGTTTCAATAGTAAAGAAGGGAACGACAAAATGAACAACACGATACTCAAAGGGACAGCAGGCGCGCAAAGGTAATGGAGGTTGTTTCTTTCGAAAGGAACAACAGTTGTTCCGTTCAAAAGGAACATCAAGCGCGCGAAAAGGAACATCAGTTGTTCCGTTCAAAAAGGAACAACAAGTGTGTGAAAAGGAACAGCAGTTGTTTCATTCAAAAAGGAAGAACAAGCGCGCGAAAAAGGAACAACAGTTGTTCCATTCAAAAAAAGGAACAACAAGCGCATGAAAAAGGAACAACAATTGTTTCATTCAAAAAAGAACAACAAGCGCGCGAAAAGGAACAACAGTTGTTTCGTTCAAAAAGGAACAACAAGCACGTGAAAAAGGAACAACAAGCACGCAGAAAGGAAATTTTGGAGAGAAAAAAAAAATGTCATGAACATGTAAAAGACAGAGTCTGTGTGATAAGACAAAATGGGAGTATGGAATAGAAAAATGTGCTAATTGTAATTATCTGTCTTGATTCCTGTTTCCTACATGAATTTTTATAAAACAAAGAAAAACTAACCACTCAGTTGGAAAACTATGTACAATATGTACAGTAAAAACAAAATACATCATTTATGGAGTTGGGGTGGCTGGGTTACCTTCCCAGCCAGCCATAATCTGCATCGTAGGGTCTTTACTTACTCCTTGATAAAAAGAATCTTTTGAAGGTGGCTGGTGGTAAAGTCGCAACCGGTGTCCATTGAACAGAAAGGGTGATCCAGACCCATCAATGGTGCTCAAAATAACCATGCCATTATCATGGACTCTGTTAATTTCATACGGCCCTAGCCATTGTGTCTGTAATTTCCCAGGAAAGTCCTGAAATCTGGAATCATAGAGAAGCGCCCAGTCACCTTTCTTGAATGATTTCTTCTTGATATGCTTGTCATGATAGGTTGCTCTATGTCACTGAATAACAATTGTGCGCTCCACAGTAGACAAGCGTGCTTCATCCAATTCGTTGAGTTGTTGAAGGCGTCATTTATGTGCTTCTGTAAGATTTAGTCCAATTTCCTGAGCCATCATTAGGGTCTTGATCTCGAATTCGATTGGGAATATGGGTTCTTTACCATAGACTAGATGGTAAGGAGAGTAGCCAGTGGTGTTACGCCAGGTTGTATGATAATCCCATAAGGCATTTGGGAGCTCAGTAGACCAATTCTATCGGTTTGTTGAGACAGTCTTTGTCAAGATTGCCTCTAGGACCTTATTGGTTCTTTCTACTTGCCCGTTTGCCTGTGGGTGGTATGGAGAAGTAAATATGTGCTTAATATGATAGTTATCCAGGGTGGTGGTGATTCTATGGCTTGTAAATTGTGACCCTCCATCAGTGATTATTTCTCTGGGTAGTCCATACCGTACAAACAATTTGAAAAGGAATTTGATGACTACTTCTTCTGTTGCATTCGGTAAAGCTTCTGCCTCTACCCATTTGGTCATGTAGTCCATTGCAACAAGAATATAGGCCTTTTGATTTGACTTTGGATTAAAGGGGCTGACAAAGTCCAACACCCATCTTTCAAATGGTTCTGTGACTATTTGTGCTTTCAAGGGCATTTCATCAGCCTGACCTGGTTTCCCCATCCGCTGATAGTTGTCGCATGTATGAACATATTTCTTGGCATATCTGAACATTGAGAGCCAATAATAGCCCATCTGTAAGATTTTGTGTCCAGTCCTGCAGTCTGCAAAATGCCCCCCACAGAGCTCGTCATGTCCTGCCTTCAGTATGTCATAGATTTCGTCCTCTCGTATGCATCACTGGATCTGGAGATCAACTCCTGTGTGGAAAATATATCCACTGATCCAAGAGAATCGTGCACTACGTTGGACAATCAGTCTTCTTTCCTTTGATGATAAATGTGTCAGTAATCTTCCCGCTGCCAGATAATTTGCTACATTAGCGTACCAAGGTGGTTTTGTGTCGACAACAAACAGATGCTCATCTGGAAATTGATCCTCAATTGTTAATGAGTCGTCTGTTTTTGGGATGCGGGACAGGAAGTCTGCGACAATATTTTCTCTCCCAGGTCGATCTTTGATGGTGATATCAAATTCCTACAATAATAATAAACATCAAGTGACCCATCCATTAGTAATTGGTTTATTAGCTAGATATCTAATGGTAGAATGATCAGTATACAGGATAACTGGATATCCTGTTATATAATGATGAAATTTATTGATGGCATGTATAACAGCTAAAAACCCTTTCTCTGTTACTGTATAATTAAGTTTAGCTGGAGTTATATTCTTGCTAATGAAATAAATGGCATAGGGTTTCTTTTCTTCTTCATGTCCAAGAATAACGCCTATGGCAATGTCTGAGGCATCGATGGAAATTTGAAATGGTATTTTCCAATTTGGTCCTCTCAACACTGGCGCTGTTGAGATCAGTTTCTTGAGTCCTGCAAAAGCCACATCACATTTGTCAGACCATTGGAATTCTACATTACCAGTCAAAGCATGTAAGGGCGCGACGGTTTTTGAAATTTTTTCCATAAATCTTCGATAGTATCCTGAAGCACCAAGGAAACTGCGTACCTCAGTTTCTGTGTGTGGACTAGGTAGATTAAGGATTACCTCGATTCTTGCTGGATCTACTCTAATTCCATCTGCAGAAATGTAATGCCCTAATACCACACCTTCTGTCATCATCATGTGACATTTTTCGTGACTTAAACATAACTTGGTAGCGATGCACCATTCCAATACCTTCTCCAGATTATTCAAGGCTTGATCGAAGTCGTCGCCATACGGGGTGAAATCATCCATGTAGACTTCAAGCCCTTCATTAATCAGATAACTGAATATGCTCAGAATGGCCCTTTGGAATGTAGCTAGAGCATTATAAAGTCCAAAGGGTAATAATTTGTATGCGAAGGTACCCCAGGGACATGTGAATGTTGTTTTATCCTGATCTTTTGGGGTAATCTAGATCTGATTATAGTCGTTGAAACCGTCTAGGAAAGAGAAGAATTTCTTCCCTACCAAGGTATCCAGGACCTGATCGATGAAGGGTAATGGAAAGTGGTATTTTTGAGTAGATTTGTTAAGTTCCCTGTAATCAACACAGATTCACCACTTCCTGTTTTTCTTGGGGATGATGACTAATGGGGAAACCCATCGACTATCTAAGATAGGGTATATAAAATCTGCATCCAACAGCTTTTGTAGCTCTTCTTTAACAATATCTCTGAGGTGGGGGTTCAGTCTTCTTTGCGGTTGTCAGATAGGTCGGGAGTCTTTCTCAATATAAATGTGGTGTGTGCAGAGTTGTGGATCAATACCTTTCATATCAGAGTACTCCCAGGAAAAATCTTGTTGGTATTTAGAGAGGGTTTGGATTAGCTTTTGTTGTTGTTTCTCTTCTAGGTTGGCATTAATGTTCAAAAACTTCCTTGGTACGATCTCAACAGATTTGTTGTTGTGAACAATGATAGTCAGAATTTGTTGTTCCATTAAATCCTCCAGCGGGTCTCCCTGTGCTTCACAGTCTAGAACAACTTGGAGCATCTGGCATGTTGGGTTACTCACAGTGGTTGGGTTGTTAATAAACCCACTGATTACATCATCCTCTAGTTGATTCTTGAGTTTGAGGGCTTCTTCCATCATGAGTGGGGCATGCAGATCCTTCTCTGGATATCATGGTGGTGGAAATTGCGGGTATACGATCGTTGAACTAGGTTTGGTTGTAGGATATAAGATAATATTCCTTGTAACACCTCCTCTAGCAATTTTCATTGTACCCGATCGACATCCTATGTACGCATCAGCTATCGCGAGCCATGGTCTGCCCAATATTAATGGATGCCCTTCGAGTCCACTTCTTGGGTTGATGATGAGAAAATCTACAGGATATTCCCAAGAGTCAACTGAGATGGCTATATCATGTAGTGTGCCGAGTGGTTTGACCACTGATAGATCGACCAATTGCAACATAATCGGGGTTGGGTCGAAAGAGTAAAAACCCAGGGCATTGCAGTTTTCCATAGTTAGAATATTGATGGTCGCCCCCAAATCAACTAGTGTATTTGGAAAGGAACAACCCTGAATCTGAACTATTACTATGGGGTTTCCTGGATCTGCATATTTGACTGGTGTTTCTCTACCCAAAATTAGATCAGATAAAGCTCCCACTACATGAACTGTTGATGATGAATTTTTTATTTTTTTGACAGGCTTCCTCCCACATAGCTCCTTGATTGTCTTTACATAGATCGGTATGTCTTGCAGAGCTTGCAGGAGTGGAATTTTGATGTATAAATTCTTGAGTTCCCCTACAATGTTGAATTTAGGATATATGGTGGGTTTCGCTATCATCAGTGTTTCGGGGAACGGAGGGGAGGGAGTTGCATCGTTATCAGAGTCCTGTGATTCGACTGTGTTCCCCCCTTGCTCGATTTCTTCCGTTATTACCATAGTCGAGGGTGTTATTGTTGGTTGTTTTTCATTCCCTTGCTCTTGGGGATCGTCATTTTGTTCAGGGGATATTACGCGCCCCGATCTCAACCGGGGTTCATTGCATCCTACTGAATTGATTTCCCCTTCTCCACTTTCCATAATCTGGATGAGCTGAGTTGGTCTGTTATTGTGATTTGGGTGGGGTTGGGCAGGTAATTGAGGGCGCAATTGTGATTGGGGAAATGGGAGTGGGGTTTGTAATGGGGGTTGGGTTTGAGAGGGCATCCCCATAGGTTGGTTATTCATCCCCATGGGGCACTGCCAGTTCTAGTTCCAATTTGGGTTTTGGGCAGTCGAGTTAGGCCATTGTGGAGGGTAGGTATTATTCAAGTTTTGCCAGGATGAGGTGGGGTATTGCGAATTGGGCCAATTGGAACTTGTAGTTGGTTGATTTTTCCAGTTGGGGTTTGTAGCGGACTGGTTTGGCCAAGTGGGAATTGCAGGTGGGTACTGCTGGGGCTACCAGTTCTGATTAGTAAATGGTTGGTCCTTCCATGTGCTGCCAAAATTCTGCTATTGATTATACTGTCTAGGAAAGAAAGAGGAAGGGTCCTGTAATGTATTTTGAGGTCGGGACTGCCACAGATGGCGTTGATCCATCAGATATAATGGTTTTGTTTCCTCTTCTGCTTCTTTGAATACAACTTTCAATCCAGGGAGTGATGGGCATTGGTCTGTGTTGTGATCCTTGGCGCAAATAGTGCAAACCCGAACTACATCCAAGGGGCATTCCTTTGGACCATGTTTCTTTCTGCACCTATGGCAAAATATATCCAAGGTCTGCTCTGCTTCTAACTTTTTTTGTTTGGCCTGCAATACATCCAGTTGTGTAGTCAGAGTGCTCAAAATATCTGTTTTAAAATTTTCTAAGAGATTACCAACTTCATCTCGCGTAACACCCCGGCTGGTGATATTGTTATTTCTTGTGAGGGACGTCTGCATTCCTGACCTGTTCCTTGTACTTCCTCGTGAGCACCTGATACACAATAGAATAATGTCTTCATAAATTTCTTGATAAATGTCACCTTTCCCCATTAGATTCAATGTTTCTACCCATTCATCTTTCATGCCTTTAATCAGAGTTGCTTTGAGTACTTCACTCGGTAATGTACCATAGGGTGATCTTTGCAAGTTATACTGAAATCTCTCCACATATTCTTCTAATGATTCATTTCCTTTTGCAGTCATTTGAAAGATTTCATCTTTTAGGTCTCTGGTTCTACAATAATCCTGATATTTTAACAAGAAGGTTTGTTTCATATGATCCCATGAATTGATGGTTCCACCTCCCAATCCCATGAACCAGTGTAGGGATGCTCCCTTCAAGGTGGAGGGGAACAATTTTGATTTTTGGGGTTCAAAGGTGTAATCGTACCCTCTACACAGGACATGAAATTCGAATAGGAATGCATCTGGGTCTTCTGAAATAAATCCATGGAAGGTTGGCAGGTTTTGTAAGGGGATTGCTTTCATGGGGGCATTGGCAATTGGATCAACTATTGGATATTCCAGCGTGGAGGTCTGGGGTTGTTGTTGATTTGGTTGTGCCATTTGATAAAAAAATGTGCTAGAAATTTTCAGGAGGTTCTTGATCCGGGTATTCTATTTGAAATAGCTGATTATTTGGTCCTCCAGGGAATTCGATTGCACTCCCTTTATCTGGGATTTCGGATATGCCTTCTTCTTTCGCAGGAGACTCAGGGTCAGGTGGTGATGGTGGGTTTGCCTTGGCAACCCCGCTAGTTTCTCCTACTCCTTCCTCCAGATTATTAGAGCTTCCCTCTTCTAAAGGGTTGAGCGGTGGGAGGTCTGTGTTTTGAAAGCTCTGCTCAGTCCCTTCAGTTTTTCTATGAATATCAGCGTGGGCCATATTTGGTGAAACTACTGCCTGAGGGATTCGGGTGGGTCCTTTCCTAGGTCCAACCGAAGCTTGAGATTCACCTTTTTTGATGATTTCGTCTATGAAAGTGCTTCTTCCAGGGATCATCGAACCATGGGCTTTGGTAGTTTTTGGTGGGGGTTTTGGTTTTTCAAGATCCTTCTTTCTAGTCATACACACTTCACACAACAACAAAAGAAATTCCAACAAAAGAAACACCTACGAAGTCTCTTAAGTGTCAACTGGAGGTAAGCATTGGCATAAGCATCTTACTTATTACCTGCGTAGGTTCTTACCTTCCGTCTTCAATACCTGGTCCTCCAGAGACGCAACCTATGCTAACTTTGACATTCTCCCCGGCAACGACGCCAAAATGTTGGTGTCTAAAGATGTCCTAAAAACAACCTTAGTTTAACATTAATTTATCAACCCGGAGATTCATCTTTTATCTCAAGAATATCGGCAAAGTCTATGCAGGTAGCTTAAAATCGTGTAGCTAAACCAAACCTGAGTTCATCAACAATCAAGTTCCTCAAATGTTTACCAAATATTCTGAGAACTAATGGAATTGAAATCTGATTACTAAGATGTTGTAAAATGGAAAGGAACTAATTAATCTATTGAATTCACTTAACTAAAAAGCAGTAATTGAATCTAAGTAAGGATTTGCAGAATTAACTATCAATTATGAATTCTAATTACTGGAAAGGAAATAGTGAATTACTCTATCTACAGAAAGAAACAACGACTGTAATCTAATCGGAAGGGACACCTAATGTAACTTTTACTGAAAGGAACAACTATAGTAACTTTAATTGAAAGGAATAGCTATCGTAACTTTAACCGAAAGGAACAACAATTGTAAACCTGAGGAAAAGGAACAGCGTGTATGAAAATGTGAGGAACTATCAAGCGACAACTTCAGAAATGGAAATCATAACAACAATCATTAATACTTGAGGGAAATGTATGTCTTCTATACGCAAACAATCATGAAATCACTAACACAGTTATGCATTTGTCTTTGGCTATTGTAAAAGAGATTTGAATCACAAAATGGAAATCAAACTTCGAACTGATACAATTACAGAACGAGGTAGTAGCTCCTTCAGACTGGGCCCTCGGTCTTCAGAAGTAATGCTACGAGAAACTCAGAACGTAGAAATGGTAGAAACGCTCAAAACTTTCATTGATTCCATAGCTAGTGAAACATTTACAAAAACTGCTTGCGCAGAGCAATTCTGAATCTGAATACTTGAATGCGATTTTTCTATATGTCTTTTCTGGATCTATTACCCTCTTATATATTACATTAATCTGGGTGAATCAAGCTATCCTGAGGATCGAAATATCCTCATGATTGCTTTTACTATTATAAAGTTACAATATAGAAAATTGATTATCTTCAAAACTACTTTGCGCCTAAAAGTCTTCACCCTCCAATAGCTTGCGCATAGCCAAGATCTCTTTGGTTATCTTTGACAACTATTTATCCAATTCTGCAACAAAATCAAACCATTCCAATTGTAATTTAGAATCTATTTAATAAAACTTCAATAACAACTCTAAGAGAGATATTAATCATGTTCTTTCCTATTTAACCCTAACTATCTGAAGAATCAATCAAAATCATATCATGAACTGTGGAAAAAAGGAAGATATTTATACCTTTTTTGTAACCCAACAATAAGGGCCATAGTCAGGTGGGCATTTTCCTTCTTGACGAATTGGGGAGCTGAGATTCGGATGGCTCGAGTGACCAAAGTATTTAAAACATTATATTTTTGGGTTGGGTGATGGTGAGAGTGAGCATGGAGGTATAGGTCAGTATGCATCCTTTTTCGATAAACTTGATGGGTAAGGGAACCATCAGGAAGCTGAGAGATGAGAACATCTAAGAAAGGAAGAGAATTTTCCTTTTTCATTTCCATAATGAATTCAATATTGGGGGAGATTCTATTAAGATGGTCAAAGAAAGAGATCGGGGAAGGATGACCATGAGGCCAAACAACGAAGATATCATCTACAAATCAAAACCAACATTTGGGTTTAAGATGAAAGATGTTTAGGGATAAGATCTTGAAATGTTCCATGAAAATGTTATTTAAGTTATTTAAGCCTTCTAGAGGATTGAGGAAAGGTTGTGGTATTGGACTTCTTCGGCCAGCCAGTGATATTGGGCTTCTTCGTCATTCCCAGGGTGGTTGGGTGGGACAAGATTCTTGGGGAAATTGGAGAGGACATTGTGTTTGTGACTGAGCGGGTAAAGAAGAGGTATGATTAAACAAGAAGTATGAGCAGGCTCATATAGGCACATTTGCATGTATGCAGGCTTGCATGGTACTGTAGGTGGCAATTGCAGCAAACATGTCAATAGGACATGCTCTATGCACTAAGTATGGGAGGAGTAAACATTAGCAAACATTTAATGTTGAGAAGTAATGCTAGAGTCATTTCTAGCATTACTTCATTTCCGAAAATGGAGGTTGTAGATGTAAGTCTTTCAACCAAGATAGACTATGATTTTGTAAAACTTTGATTAAAACCATCAAAAGTCATTAATTTTTGTACCAAGTTAATAAAAACATTGAAAATCGATTACTAATAATCCCTCAACCTGAATAATCAAAACTAATCAAAGACTAATAAATACAAATATTGCATATTTCATAATAACATAAATGAAAAACATTTACATTAAAAATTTTAAAACTAAAAAAACATTAAAATTATACAAAGTTGAAAAGCTCGTGTATAAGTAGTTTACTTGGAAAAAAAAAAAAAATTATCATCCAATTTCCAACAAATATAGATTTACCAACAATTCCAACAAATATAATAATATAGATTTATCAATACCTTTTAATTGATTTGAAATGAGCATGAAGCATTAAAAACCACAATGATAAGCAAATGAAGTTGATAATGTATTTGACAATTTGGCCACTTTATAATTCGAATGGACAGTCTAACTACTTTGTAATTTTAGTTGATGAGATATTTGGAATTCCAATTTATTTTATAATTTTAAGTTCGAAAAACTTGGTTTTTATTATTGAAAGATGGATATAATTTTATTAATTTAATTAATTAAAAAATATTAAGAGTGGATAAATTTATTTATTTTTTTATGAATTTATTTTATTTAGATAAAATAAAGTTTTATTTTGATACTATTTTTTTGGAATTTTGATGATTTGAATTTTTTTAATTTAATTTTTTTTTATGAATTTATTTTATTTAGATAAAATAAAGTTTTATTTTGATACTATTTTTTTGGAATTTTGATAATTTGAATTTTTTTAATTGAAATAAAAATTTTAGAAATAAAAAATTATGATCATATTGATCAAATAAAATTATAATTTTTTACAAAAATTTTATTAAATTTGAATAAATTAAAAAAAAAAATTAAATTATCCAATTTTTAATTGATTATGATTATATCATACCTCCCATAAAAATAATTATTTCGAAAACACAAACGTAAAACCTCATTACTATTATGACACATCACATTAGCAAATCAGCCATGTCAACCGTCACACAATATCCAAAGGTTGAAACACGAATATTTTATTAATAACAATTGTTTTGGAGACAACGATGTGGGAACCTCACGTTAGCCAAGTCAAGATGTGGTAGCTGTGGTAGCCAAGTCAAGATGTAGGACCCTCATGGCTATAATGTCCCATCAGGTTGGCACATTATAAAAGTCAACATGATCACACAATTTCAAAAGATTGAAACACGAACCTTTTATTAATAATTTAAATAAACCCTCCAAAAGAATAGGAGGTTATTGGTACCAGCCATATTTAGGTGGCAGGGAATAAGTTCAATTTTAAGGAAAAAAATCCTACAAAATTTCTAACTTATTAAAAAATTTATATTCGTCTCAACTAACTTTGAAAAAGATGGTAAAATATTTTAGTTTTATAATCAACCCTTTTTAGAAAAAGTATTTCTCCTCACATTCAACTTCATAAGATTGACCCTCTTAATCAATACATTTGGATAGAAATTTTAGACACCAATGCTAAGAAGATATATATAGCAATTTGTTATTTTGCACCTATTAATTCTACTTTTTATAAGAAAAATAATCTAGATAAAAATTGTCCCTATAATAATTTAGAACAAGATATCTATAATTTGAAAAATGAAGGTAATATTCTCCTGCTAGGAGACTTTAATGCTAAGACTGCAACTAAACAAGCTACTCTTTTAAGTGATGACTCCAACCATAATCCTTTATGGCTAGATGAGGACCTTGTTTTATCTAATAGCTACAAAAGAAGCTATCAAGACCTAATTGAGAATTTGTTTGGTACTGAGTTGGTCAAGCTCTGTAGCTCTCAAGACTTAATAATTTGCAATGGAGTAATGAAGTGGCCAAACTCCA
Organism: Picea engelmannii; assembly: GCA_009831015.1. Lineage (NCBI taxonomy): Eukaryota > Viridiplantae > Streptophyta > Pinopsida > Pinales > Pinaceae > Picea > Picea engelmannii. Next base: position 251,682 of record ML798407.1, read on the forward strand.
ACCAAATGACCTGTATTCATGGGCTAGGTAGTAGTGTTGTAG
>ML798407.1:254276-288572 GCA_009831015.1 Picea engelmannii
AAGTATGGTGATCTTGGAAACCTTCTCTTAATGCTTTTCGAGCACAGAAACAAAATTCTAAAGAATCACAAGTAATCACTTACCCTCTTAAGGTCTGATAGACCAATTAGGTCTTAGTGGACGTTAATCATCATCATCATCATGATATTTATATTTTAATTTTATTAATTATTAATTATGAATTAGTTTTTTTTCCATATTTTATAACATGTTTTTTAATAAAAAAAAAAATTAATAATATTTAGGGTTATTGACTTAGTCTTTGTTAATAAATTTTCAAGACTCCAATATGTAACAATATTAGTTAATGGTTTGTAAGGAGTGAGAGTTTCACTCAAGCCAAATATCTATGGGTTTTGGGTGGTTAAGTTATTTCATTAAATTTGAGGAAGATAAGTTTTTAGCCGATTAGACGTAGTTGTAGGTTATACTTTACGACTAAAATAATTTATTTTTTCTTCCAAGAAAAAAATGTATTTATATTCAAGATGAACATTAATATATTCAAGATGTGCTTCGACACTTCTATCATAGTCTTTTCGAACTCATAAATAGTTCAAGAAACTCAAAACTTATACAACAACTAAGAAATACTTTCAGTGCATAGAAGAGCACATGTGTCTTATAGTGAACTTATAAGTCTTGTAGTTGTGATTGTTGGCAAGCCATAGCCCCCCCTTCCAAAAATTCATATATAATTACCTGATTTTCCACAATATAGTTGTACGTCATCGTTTGAGAGCTTGTCTGCAGTAGTGTTCATTTCTATGTAAATGTGTCTGTATAGAATATTTGTAAACCTTCCTAAGATTTGAGAATGTAAGTTTTCACAGTTATAAGACATAATGTAGAATATGTTTATGGATAAACATTGGGTACATGGTTTTCGAAACGTCCAACATTTCGAGTGGACACTCCTCCCATCATTGGAGGAAATAGAAAGCTCATATGTAGGAAACAAATGCCAAGGTTTTGTAATTAAAGATAAGAAGGTGATCATCGAGTAAGAATTAGGTAAAGGATAACAAAGTCAAAGTGGTTGTTGAGATTAAAAATAATTAATTAACCGAGTCAACAACCACTTTGACTTTGTTATTCTTTACCTAATTCTTACTCAATAGTCACCTTCCTATATTTAAATACAAAACCTCAGCACTTGTTTCGTACATATGAGCTTTTTGTTGTCCTTGATGATGGGTGGAGTGTCCACTCAAAACGTTGGATGTTTCGGAAACAATGTACACAGTGTTTATCCAGAAACATATTCTAGATTACTTCCTGAGATTTCCTTTATCTCTTGAACTAAAGGAAGCAATATGATATTTTGCAAATGTGATTTCTTAAATAAAACAATTATTACAAGACTGGAATCTCCAAAAAGATGAAATGAAACCAAACCTTTCTTCATAGTAAACTCTAAGAGTGAGTAGAAAGCCATGAATTCATTGTAGTTATTGGTCCCCCTTCCAACATTTTCTTTGAGATAAAAAGAGTTCCTTTCATCCATATGAAGAACAATTCCACATCCAGAGATGGCATCATTACAATCCCCATCGAAGAAAATCCAAGTCAAGGTTATGTCCACATTTATCTCACCAATAAATCTTGGAGGCTTTGTTCCTGTAATTGACTTATAGAAAGGAAGAAATCCAAAAACTTGAGAAAAAAACTTTAAAGCGGGGACAAATTTACCTTCAAACATAATCGATTTGTGAGCCAACCATATACCCCAAAGGGTGAAATACGAGATATCCTCGAGGGGCTTCAGGTCCTTTTTCCCAAAAAAAAATAAAAAGCAACCTTCCAAAGATTCGATAGACGTAAATGGTATTCCATACCGTTCCAGATCTACTAATAGAAGGTGCTAGATAGGAAAAGATGCCAAGTTGACTCATCATTGCTCTAACATAAAAGGCAAATTCTTGGGCCATCTTTACCCCTTTTGTTCATCATATCCCATGAGAGAACCTTATTATTCAGTGATAGCCACATTAGAAATATATATTTTGGCAGTGCCTTCACTTTCCATATGTTTTTCCAACTGGACCTCTTCCCTCGAGCCTAGTCCAATTAAGGCTCTATACCCAAGTTTAGTAGTGTAAACACCTCCCATCACATTCCCCCCAGATAAGTTCATCTTCAACTTGGGTGCATTTGACATGAGCCCTATGGAGAGTACAGATGTGGGTTTTCCATACGACCGCCATATCACCTTCCACATTAATCTCTTTAGTGCTCAACCATACTTGTACCCAAAGTTGTAGTATCCCCTGGTTTGTTCACAATGTTCAAGGTATATTTCCCAATCAAATGAAGGCGATGAATTAGTGATTCAGAAAGGAAAACTCTTCTTTCATAGCCCATGATGGAATCTGCACCCACTCTAACTTAGGTTCTCATGCCTACCTTCCAAGCCAAAAAATCACCAATCATAGGGAAACCCAAAACCAGTGACTTCCATTGGTTTGAGACATTATGCAAGCCTTTTCTTTTTACCTTATCCAATCCAAGGTAGTACCCGAGAAGATGTACTTTTGAATCAAGATTCTTCTCCATAACCTATCTTTGGTAATCATATTCCAAGGAGATTTTGTTGTCAATGATTTCCCAAACATATTAACGTCCTTCAAACTCCATCCACCCAATGACTTGGGAACTTCCAATTTCCTCCATCTGACCTAGCGTGTTCCCTTGTAATCCCTACTTCCTTTCCTGCAAAGAAAGTTGAAGTAATACCTTATGATTTTTTCTAGAATCCCTTTGGGAATGTGAGCCAAAGTATATCAATATATTGGGATAGCCTCTAAGACATGTTTGACCAACATTAATCACTCCCAGCTATATAGCCAATGGTTCCACCATTTTGATATATTTTCTTCCATTTTCCCAAGAAACTAGTTCCAAACAACTTTCCCATAATTATTAGGGTTTGGATAAAAATCTAAATATTTGACTCCATTGTTGAAATCTAAAAGGGGAAATGGAAAGCATTGATCCAGAGTAGTTTCCATACCTTCTTCCAATCCAAAAGTATACAGGGTTGATTGTGAATCATTAAGTTCCATCCTTGTGGATTTTTTGTAAAGCAATAACAAATCTCTAAAGGATCTCAATTCACTAGTAGAGCCAAAAAAAAAAAAAAACATAATCGACAAACATGAGAAGAGTTTGTATCTCTCTAGAGGCCACCTTAATTCCTTTTGATGGACTTATTCTTCTTGCATCATCCAAGGACCTACTCAGGTCTTCAACGACCGAGATAAAAAGATAGGGGGACTGGGGACAACCTTTCCTCAACCCCCTGGAAGGCTTAAATAACTCAAATGTCGCTCCATTGATAATATCATAAAAGAAATTGAGGAAACACATGCCATTATCCACTTGACTACATCATATGAGTGAGCAATAATCTGAGATAAATCTATCACAGGCCTTAGATAGCTCAATATTTACTACCACAACTAGGCTCTTTGAAAGTTTTATTGTGTGCAATCCTTCTTGTGTAGTTCCAATTGCCTCGTGAATATACCTTCCTTCTAAAAATCAGAATTGATCTGCCAAAATGAAGTTTGGCAACAAAGGATTAATCCATATTGCCAACACTTTGGAAATTATCTTGTGAGATATGCCTAAACCTCTCAAAGGTCTCATGAAAGTCCACCTTTGGTAACAAAGCTATAAAAGTAGAGTTAATATTCAAAGGAACCTTTCCCAAAATTCTAACTTCCTCCACTACTTGAACAAGATCCTCTCCCAATACATCAAATAAATCCAAAAAAAATCCAGCTATTTAGCCATGTGGACTGGGAATTTTGTCTTTCTTAAAGGTTCTTAAAACATTATAAAGCTCATCCTTGGTGAAAGCCCTATAAAATCTTTCATTTTCCTCCTCATTAATCAACCTTGGAAAAAAAGAGCACAAATTTAAGATCTCACTGATACTAGCTTCTGTAGGCTCCTCAAATAATATTTTAAAATGGTTAACCCCTAATGCAACTGGCTCCTTAAAACCCATTACCATATTTCCATCTACTCTTGTCATTTCCCAAATGGTATTCCTATTCTTCCTGTGATTGGAAAAATTTTGAAAAAAAATTAGTATTTTCGTCCCCTTCTTCTAGCTAGGTGGCCCTACTCTTCATTTTCCAATCTAATTCCTCATCAAGAAACAACTTAGCTCTTTGGGCCTTCAAATGTTTGAGGGTAATCAATTGGTATTCATTAAGGACCCTCTACTCCATCCCCCATACCAAATCTGCATGAGCCTTCTCCACCTCTAATAGTTGTGCATGTTTTTTCCTATATCTCTCCCTAGACCAAGCAACCACCTTCTCCTTCATACATTTTAAAGAGTCTATGAAATTATCACAAAAAGAAGTGTCCAATTCATGAAAAAAACTTTACCAATTACTGAATACCAAAGATCTGAAATCTTCTTTGAGAATCCAACTAGGATTGAATTTAAAGGGTGTTTCTAGACTATATCCTGAATTGTAAATATCTAATCATATTGGATAATGATCTAAGATTCTGGAAGTTTCCACCCAAGACCTACACTTATCCAATTCTACAAGAGAGTGTCCTTCAACATAAAACAATCTAATCACTTTGACATTGCAGCATTGTCTGCCCTGCTATTTACCCAAGTAGGTCTGGTCTTGATTGGTTCAAGGTCCACCCATCCAGTAAGATCAAACTAAACCTAAAAATAGTCAACAGTTTATCTGGCTTGGAAAAATCCCCCCAAATCTCTCTTTTTCTCATTGTCAAGTTTAAATCTTCTTCTTATCACTAAATTTTTAGAACTTATGCAATGTAAAAATAACAACCTATTCCAGTACTCTTGTCGCCCTTTGTAGGGACCATAAATATTAAGATGTATATATAGTAGCATAAAAATTTACAATATACTTTAGTCACTAGACCCTGAAGTAACATAAAATGAATTTGTTAAAATCACGGTGGAGTTCCATCTAATTAACCCCCCCAGATAAACCCTTAGCATCCAAAATTATGAAATATAATCCCTCCAACAACTTTTTTAAATCAGAAATCAGAGGCTCGCCCATCCCCATAGTTTCCTACAACAAGATAATCTCTAGTATCTTGAGATTAATTAATATTTTGAGGGACAATTGTTTAGCTTGTCCCCCTAGGCCCATAACATTATCCGACAAGATCTTCATGAGGAAACTTATGACATGGCATGTACCACTCTAAGGACCCTAGTTATTAGTCTCTGCTTACCTTGGTTAATTTATTTTATGGATTCTTCCCAAGCTTGTTTTAAATGGGACTTTCGACCAACAAAGAAACTACCAATTTCTCTTAAGGAATTTGATCCCAAACCCCCAACAAAGACACATTCTTTAGGAATATATTTCTTTGGTCTAAGTAGTTAGTGCCCCCCGCTTGAGACTATAAGCTTGAAGAGTAAGAAATTGACTCCCCTATGGCTCCCAGTCTCAATTGATCCATGTGATCATGATTATCTGTTAGATCAACCAAAGGATCCCCTACAACTTGGCAAGTTTAGGTTTTTGAATTGGCTTTGGAGGTCTACCCCAAGGTTTCTTAGTAGGGACATGCTTCCCCAAACCACCCGATATCAACCCCCCAATACATTATCACTTGAAATGGAAATAGAAGGGGAATTGAACACCTTATATGGCAAAGCCCAACTGTCAATAGCATGGCTCATGTCTTCCTTTTTGGAGTAGGAAGGCGTTGATATACATTCGTTGATCAACCTTGGTACATACATATCCATCCTTAATCTTATTCCTTTTCTTCCTATGTTCCTTGTATATTATTTACTTAGCCATTTTTCTCTTCGAAATGTGGGTTGCAGATCGAGATACCATCAAGTTCGCAAGTCTACAAACCTGGAAGTCTTTACTTAGTCACATTTTCATGTATCCAACACTTAGTCATTTTTATAAGTTGCGGGAGACCAATCCATCCTTGTATTGAAAAAACTCATATCCCACAATATTCAAATGTGCAACACTCATACTGACCCTTTCTACTTCCACGTCATGCAAATTGCACTACTTACCTTTTTATACTTAGCCAAATCTCTTGAATGCGGATGCAGGACAACCTTCCTCTTCATTGACCATTTTCCCTAATATCCTTGTCCCACAACCCACAATCATGCTTTCTCCAAAACGTCTTGTCCACCTCCACAACTTGCAAAATCACCTTTTTCTTATACTTAATTTATTTTACCATTGTGGATGTAGGAGCCCCCCCTTTTTACCTTTTCAACTCTTCATGTTCGCAGTCCTACATCCCACATTCATCATACCGCACTTTCCATTTACCACTTGGAACTTCCATACTTAACCATTTTTCATGTTTCCCGACATCACATCATCATTCCCGATGGAATTTACATCCCTTCCACCACGTCATCCACCACTTGTGTGAACCTAAATACCATTATTAAGTGGTGAAGATTTTGTAAATCTTTGTAAGAAATTATAAATCTTCTTGTGCAAGAAAACAACTTTTAAATAAGAGCTATGGTGGTATAATCAAGGAAATACGTGGTAAATTTAATAAATAGTTAAATATCCATGTTGTAAAAAAGGTTATATTGACAAGAGCACCACCTATTCGTAAAAATAAATCAGTGTAAAGACATGTCAAGTAGAATAAAGGAATTGTATTGTGGAAACACACTTAACACTCTTGGACGAGAAGATCATCAATTCTAGTGGTTGCAAGATTATAAGTGGTATTTTTCTCTTTCCCCCACAAAGAAAAAAATAAGGAAAGTTTGGAGTTCAGGCATAGCATTGGCCGATTGTGTTCCTAAGTTAACATATTTCAAGGAATTGGTTCTTTGGTGTGCATATAAGTTCGACATAGAAAGAAGAATTATTCAAATATAGGGGAATCTGACAATCTTCTTGACTCCCTCAGTTTTCAGGATAATGATATGACTCCCAAACCCCACCATATAGTTTAAGAATGAGGAAGAAAACGAGTCCCTCAAGGAACACTAAGAAGGAGCAGAGCTCCTTGAAAACTATCTCACAATCCATTGGGTTGATAGCAATTCCACTCAGGTTAAGGTAATTTATTTGAAATAACCGTACAAAGAATTCACATGGATTTTTTCTTGTGCAATTGGACTGGGGCTAAATCATTTCAACTGGGTGGTTTAAGAAAAAACAAAAAATTGTGCATGACTTTTTATTTGGTCTATGGTATAATATCCTACTATCACATATTTGAAGACTTTCCTAAGGAAACGAGTGTTGGTTTCAAGGTGTAACTATCTTATTTCTGGTACCCAACTTTACGGAGACATAAATCCTAATGCAATTTCTATGTGGTACAAAGTGCTTATATTTATGCTTTCAAAAAATTAATTTTTGGTCCTACTACATCGAGACTATCACTAGAGGTTGAATCCTTTCTCATTGAGAAAGGAATTTTTGAGATTTTGGAGGATTTCAGTTTTTTGAGACTATTTGGTTTCCATGGGAAACCCTTCTTTCTCCCCTTTTATGTTTCTGATAAACTCTTTTTCATCAATATGTGCAGACGGTATAGATATTGGGCACACTTTTTCAATAAAAAAAGATTGAATAAATTCATCCCACTGCCATGGAGGGTTGGGGAAGTGGTTTTCAAGCATATTTCCCACTTAGATGAATTTGCAGGTCAATTAGATCAACTTGGTTTAAAGGAAGCTCAATGCATCAAGGATTTTGATCCCAATAACTTATTTTCTGCACACATGTCCCTGGTTGGATACTCTTCATATTTTTGTAAGTCTGAACCATTTGAAGAAGGAGGAGGAGACAAACAAAATATCCCTAAGGACTCTATTTAATAAGACTTGAACAATGTTGAAGAATTGACAAACACTAATGAGTGCTATAGACAAAAGGGCAGAGAGGAAAAAGAAAGAACCCTAATTCACTCAATATTTCACAAAGAGTTACTTTTGCAAAAACAAAACCTAGAAGTAGTGGTCTAGAACCAAGAAGAATAAACACGGGAAATTTAGATGACGGTGGTGATAAAGATCCCACAAAGAATAATTTAGAAAAATCTGATGTTGTACACACTTCCATTAAAAGAAAGAGAGAATCTCAAAAAACAAGACTGAACGTACCTAAAATTGAGGAAATTCCTCGAGCTATGGATGTAGACGAAGTGATAGACGAACCCAGTTGGTCGGAGAAAAGATCGATGGAGACTAGAGCAATTGCTCAAGATCTGGCTTCCCATGAGCCAATAAATATTTGAAGAAGAATCGGTCACACTTCACCATGTGGCCTACAATAAAAATTCTAAGAAATTGTTAATAGAGAAAGTGAATATGAAAAAACTATTTGCTGAGAAATGGAAATCATAAATGGTTTTTAAGGGGGTTGCACCCTCGAAAATCATGCAATTTCACGAGGAAATTGGGAAAGCACTAAAATAATCTATTTTTGATATTGAGAAAAAAAAATTAATTTTAAAAGAAAGAATACAGGAATTGGAGAAAGATCTAATTCCAAAACCATTATTTGTCGAACCTTTAACTGCAATTCATCCAATACTCACCCTCAAGGATGTCCCTAAAAGCAGCTCCAAATTAAAGGGTTCATCCAATTTATTGTTGGTTGTAAGAAAATATGTTGGAGACGGTATCCAGAAGAGAATATATCTAATCCTTGAAATCTGGGAGTTGGCACAAAGTTCAACCAATTTCTCAATAAGTATTAATCACTTAGGGAATGTCTCCAAAAATATTTAGAAAATGATGAAGGTTTTTAAAAAGAAGTTGTGGGAATGTTTGCATCAAAATTTTCAAGCCTAAGTGACACTCATAGAAAAGAAAAAAAACCTTTCCTCCAGTATTTGAATGAAGCAAATTAATGCTTGTTGGTAGAAAATGATTAAATGTTTAAGATAATTGTTGTCTGAGTTAGATGTTGTAAAAATTAAGAGGGGTGACATATTTCTAAAACTTGTTGATATTACAAAAGAATCAGATGGCCCTAGTTTATTAATGGATACCATACTTATGTCTAAGGAGAAACTATTAGAGGATCTAGAAGAATTGAAATTTGCATGGAAAAATGAATTTAGTGACTTAGATGAATTCTCTGAAGAAGTAGTAGAAAGGTGGCTTGTTTGGTACATAAACAAAAGTGACAATATTGAGGACACGTTGCACCAATTAAGCATTGATTTATGAGGATTGGAGAATGACTTATTTGAAATAAAAAAACAAGCATGACTTAACAAAAACATTAATTAAGATAACCAAGACATATCAGTGTGAAGCAGTTATAACAATTATGTCATCTCCAACACAACAACAACAATCTACAAAGGACGCCTCAGCAAGCAAATGAAAGGTTAAAAAAATTCCCATCGCAATTTCTCTTTCATTTTATGGTCTGCGAGAGCCCCATTCCAATCCTCTTTGAAGGACAGACACAATTTATTTTATTTATAACCTGAAGACATTACTACTCATTTATTTAATACATCTATTATTTTTTAGGTTCCCAGAGAACTAGTTTGGAGCACAACATTATTGATTTCTCAAGACTTTAATTTTAAGCATGACATTTAAGATGTGTGTCTATCAAAATATTTATTTTGTTTAATGGAATGATCATTTAGATTTCTCTGTTATATGTGGTCCATACTTTCCTTTCCCTTTTGTTGAATATTGTGTTCTACTTTGATGAATGTTCTGATGGAAATGCCATATTTTTTAAATGTATACTCTTTTGGTTTATAAATACTATAACACATTGTAAATATTTTATTTCTATAAGATACATGGTCCCTTCTCAGGTATTCTTTGCATGTGAATATTTATTTCAGAATAAGATTGGTCCTCTCTCAGAAACCTTATTTGTTGTTGTATGTTATTTAAAATAGAGGAGTACCACCTCTTAAAAAATGCAAGGGAATTTATCCTCGTGAAGTTGACTTAAATACCATAAGACAATATTTTAGACCAACATTTTTGGCGATCATACTGGGGAAATGAACAAAAGGCTAGTGTCACAAACCAAAATTTGTAATGACCCTACCTAAATCCAACCAACCCCAAATACATATTGGATTAAGAGATCAAAGAAGTATCTTGCACTGGTTGTATGACCTAACAATCAGAACAACAAGGAGTCATGCATAACTTGAGAGAACTTGGGAAGTTCTTTCCCAAGAAGAAGAAAGAGAAATAGCCATGAGAAAAAGAAGACAGTTGTAAACCTAAGAAAATCTAGAATCATGCAAGGGTCCATTAACAAGAAGTAAAAGTAAGAAGATCGTGACTCACGAAGTTTCCCAAAGTTCAAGATCCAAAACGAGTGATATAGTAATCATGGGTGACCAAGAAGAACAATGAAATTAAATTACTAATAAAGAAAGAGAAAGAAACGAAAGACAAAGAAACCCAAGAAGAATATCTAGGTCTATCTCACTCAATTTACATGGAGAACAATATACATTACCAACCCTACCTCAAGGATTTTTATATGTCTTTTAATGTGATCGGATTATGTATCCAAAAATACACATGGATCACTTTCTAAGAGTTTTTTATACTCATTTGATTGAACGTGATGATGTAATGGTCAAAGTCTTTCTACAAACTTTGATAGGTCCAACCTATGAATGGTATCTTTCCCTCCAAGCTCAACCAATTATTTCATTTGAGAATTTAGAAGATATTTTCATGACTATGTATGCACAACCTATTGCATACCATACTTTGCTTACTCATTTTACCCAAATCTATCTCAAAAAGGGGGAAAGAATCAGGGATTTTAACTTACGATTATTTAAGACATTGAACCAAATCCTAGAAAGAAAACACCCAAATGATCTTGTCATATTTGGATGTTATAAGAATTCCATGCCGTCAAATGTGAATTATTAAATAAGAGCTTCACAAATAAATGACTTGAATGAGGGGATAGAAATGGAAGAATACATGATAGAGACTAATGATGATCCTGATACTATTATTGGAAAAATACAAAGACAAATGATCAGTCTATGAATATCACCTTAAGGACCATCCACTTCCAGAAGTTCTGAATATTGAATAATTGGGGGAGGAATTCTCCAAGGCATTCCCCCTAATGTGAGAAATTATCCTTGATCTTCCCAAGAAACATGAAAAAATATAGGGATTTCTCAAATGAGTATAACAATTAGACATATGCAAAATGAGATAACTAGACTAAAGAGAACTGAGAATCTCATTCCACTAAACCAAAATATGAGAGCTCCATTTCCTGATAAAAGAGGAAGAAATGATATAATTGAATATCATAGACCAAGAGCACCCAAAGTTATGAATCCAAATGTTGTTGTGCTAAAATAAATTGTAGAATAAGAAAACTTTGAAAATTTTAATCAAGAAACAATCATTAACCAAGATAAAGTTTTGGAATCAATACAAATGGAAGAAGGTTCAACATATTTTTATATTTTTGATGAACAAGAGGATCCCGAGTATTCACAAGACAATGTTGTTAAGACCAAAACAAAAGTAAATAAATTCAAGACAAGGGAACATCCTGAAAAAAGAAAAATCAAAATCTAACTCTCCATAGCCAACAAAACAACAACCAGTTGTTAATCAGACAAATACTCCATTACAGATGAATCATAGTCTAATTTATGAGTTAGCTAAGCTTAGAATTACTTTACCATTCATGGAGGTAGTCAAGATACCTCAACAAAGGGAGAATCTTTTGAAGATACATTCTTATCGGGATAATTGTTAAGTGTGGACACAAATCAACCCCCCTAGCTTCACTGCGAAACTAGAACAAAACAAGACAATACACTACTCTTTCCTTAGATTTCAATTATCAAGTGAGAAATGGATCTAGAACATACCTTTTAAATATCAATGATCTGACTTCGCCAATGCAATCCAAGCTCCATCACGAGGCTTATGGAGAAATATATGAAAAAGAACACAAGCCAACGAAAACATGAATAACATAGCCTACTTGATATGGAACTATGTATGTGATCAAGGAATCATACAATATGGACAAATAAGATTCATATAGGAAAGAAAAGTATATTTGTATTAAAGAATGTGGAAGAAAGATACAACCAGATGCCTTGATGTTGTCAGGTTCCTTCTAACAATTCCTTGCTTTCCACACACTTCTAATCCACAGATTCTGAGACTGTAGATTTGATAGCTACTCACAATCTATCTTGACAAAGAAAAGCTCAAAGCCAATATACAAGCTCCAAAAACTCCAAGCTACAAAACCCAAGCTAACTTTCTCCATGAGAGCTCCTCTCCTTTTATAAGTTTAAGAGGATAAGGTGAGGAGGTTAGGATGATCCCACTAAATCATGAAAGAGAGTAATATCCAAACCATTTGGAGGCTACCTCACCATAGAAGCTTCTCCTTCTAGAAGCATCAAGAAGATGCTCATTTTTCTCACGTACAAAAATCATTACACCCTAGCTATAAGGTAGCCTGCGATGACGTCGCAGTATAGCTTTAGAGTAGGGTGCAGGGATCAGGCATCGCTTCACCCTACGTATAGTGCAGCCTATGACGATCTTTCTTAATAGGGTTTTTACAAAGTAAGATACAATTTCTTCTCTCAGGCAAAGTTCTTCTCCCTTCTTTCTTTAGGAATTCAGGCCATTGATCCTTCTAAATAAAAAGGATAGGTTTACATCATTAGAAGTCATAAGGGTGAAAAAAATAATGTGTAACAAAGAGCCCCCCAAACTATGAAGTTAGAACATAGTGATAGCTGAAATACTTTGTCGAGTGTGTGTAGGGAACAAGGAACAATCGGTTAGAAACCTGCCAACAAACAAGGAAATACAGTACAATAATATATTATCACTGAGGTAGGCATTCCCATACTCAGAATACAAATGAATCAAAGAATAAATGCCGACATGAGAAGATCCATGTCAAGTAATACAGGTCATGGCCACCAAACATACACCGTGGATCCATGCCATTATGACTCAAATATGAACATAGCTACCAAAAATACAATGTGGATCTATGTGTTAAAGACTCAAATTTAAACATAGACATGAGACACACAATGTGGATCTATGCAATAGTACAATATGAATATGTTCCAACACAACCCAAATCTATCATAAAAGATTCAGGGTCTTCATCTCTATCACTCTATAGTACGAATCTAACCATCTTAATACATGTGTTGAAGTCGAACATGGTAGAAACCACTTGATTACCAGTCATTAATGAATACTGTTAACAAGTGCGAGGGAAATCACCATTAATGTCAATGACTCCCAAGGTACACTAGTACAATCCAATGAATGTGAATTAATGAGATGAAGTCGAACACTCGGCGGAATCTCCCGATCAAGGGTCAATAATGAAAAATCACTATCAAAAGCGACGAAACCTGCCATTGAGGCATGCAAGTTCCAAGGTAACAATTAGTTTCTAATTCTAATTCATGGGTAATGAGTTGAAGTCGATAGGAAAATACTCATCAAAGGAAGGCCTTAATGTATCCTCCATCAATGACACGAAATGTGTAAAAATATTTGAAGTAGATCAGAGTAACAAGTGATTTAGGACTAACTCAAGGATGGTCGACCCAATAGAAGGCTTAAGGACTACAGAAATGGCCGACGCAATAGAAGGCTTTCCGGGTTGAACTTATCTTTGAACATATTGATGACACGACATCTATCTTGGGAACACTGACTCAACAACAGGGATCATAGACCAATTTGTAATCTTATAAAGGGGTATGATCAAGAGACAAGTAGATTTTCCAACCTAGGCACAAAGCGAGTGAAAGGTTGTCATGTTCAAAAATGAATCTTCCATCGAATACAGGCTTAGACACATTTCTTTCCCAATTTCCCCCCCACCATTTTTGGTGAGTACCTCTTTATTTTTACACAAGCTTGAGGAGGATAACATATGATTGTAATGTAAGCTCATCCTTCAGACGAGTCCCTCAGAGTATTTTTAATGAACCTTAGGAAGGAGTGGTTCGAGCTCATATGGGTCTTTCAATGTTTGTTTAACGAGTCCAAAGAGAGAAAACTCAGTGGTTTTTCATGTTTAGAGAGTCTGAAAAGATATTAAAGGGAAATCCAATGGGTTCCTTTTTCATATAACCTTTACGAGTATGAAAAAGTGATAAAATTTTACTCGGTTACATTCTCAGGTATTTATGAGCACGAGAAAGAAAAAAAACTAAGCTCGGTAACTTATTCTCATGTATTTACGAGCACGAGAAAGAACAAAGACTAAGCTCGGGATTGTTTTCATTTTTATGCAAGCTTAAAACAAAACAAAACTATGCTTGGGATAGATTTTATTTTTACACAAGCTTAAAACTAGCCAAAACTATGCTTGGACCTGGTTTCATTTTTACACAAGTGTGAACCAGAGGAAACTATGCTTGGAATTGCCAACGCATTATCCAGGGATGGTTGGTACTTATCCCCCAACTTAAGAAACTAGCGGCTTGCCTTCAGCATGAAGACTAGAGGCTGAAAGCATTGCCCCCCAAGCTTCAGTTCGTCCAACAACATAGGTGGATGAAACGAAGCTTCAAATGCTATATGTAACTAATTACTTGACTCACTCGAAGAGGGGGAAAATCTATTTCATTTTCTAACGATCTTGACACAGAAACAAAAACTATGCTCGCAAATTCGGGTTCAATCCCCATACATTTTTTTCATTTCTTAACGAGCTTGACATAGGAGAAGAACTATGCTTGTAACCTATGTTTCATTTTTTAACGAGGTTGCCACAGATACGCAAAAAATATCCTCATAACCTCAATTTCATTTTTTAATGAGGTTTCCACAGAGATGCAAAACTATCCTCATAGCTGGTTTCATTTTTTAACGAGCTTGAAATAAGAGAATCATGCTCAAAGTTGGTTTCCTTTTTTAATGAGCTTGAAATCATAAAACCATGATCATAACTCTCTTCTTGATCATAGCATCCAAGAGGACAGTGCTCTAGAAGGACAAAATGTCAAGGGACAAAACTTGGTCATGGATTCCAAGAGATCTTCACTTGATGGAAGAAACACACTCTGGAAGGAACACATGTCGAGGGTCATGATAGGGGTAAGGAGATCAGGCTCCAATATCTCGACTGAAGAGATCACCATGTCAACTACCGGATCCAAATCATAAGAGACTGAGCTTACAACAAGAGGCTCATCTTCATCGACAGCTTAAGGCATGGGATACACGCCACAAAATTGACTTGTGGCGGGGACAATACTGTCTACATATAAGAACTGTTTAGGGAGTTCATTGGGTTGAAGGTCAAGTCAAGACCAACAAACAAAATTTGATCAATAGTCACCACTCTTCCATCGTGTGGGAAAGATATCACAAGAAAAAGAGTGGAAACAATAGCTTTCATGGCATAGACATAATCTCGCCCAATGAGTAAATCGAAATCCAAGGGGTCTTGGACTACCATGACGTCAATAACGACAATTTTCCCTCCCAAATTTACAGGAAACTGAGGAAGGACCCCTAAAGGGTGACTGGTTCTTCTGTTAAAAGATAAAAAACTCTGCATAACCAACACAAGATGAGGATAACCCAAAGATTTCCAAGCAATAGAGGACAAAATACTAACGGATGAACCTTCGTTTATCAACGTCTGAGGAACGTCTCAGCCACGAACCTGTATTGTAAGATTGAAAGGAATGTGAGAGGGAAGACGAGTTCCAGTTAGCACACCCCAATTAAAAAGGATGGCCTCATTACTTGGAGCGGGTTCCACGAGAGAAGGAGAAATACCCCCTCAGCACGGTAGGTTCTGTATCAACAAGAAAAACGTGAGCAGTATCGGGTTTACTCTCGAGCGAGAGAGTAGGATCGATTGAGGATGAGATCAGATCGATAACTTGGGTTTCATTCTCCAAGGGGAGAACGGGGTCAATGGATGGAAACAGATCGACCACTTGGGTTTCACTCTCTGGCGGGAGAGTGGGATTGACCGAGGATGGAATCGGATCAACCACTTTGTCAATTGGTTCAACTAAGGACATGACTAGATTGAATGCATGATCCACCGAATTGATTGATGAAGGGACCAGATTGATCATTCCATCAACTACAATGTTGATTAAGGTTGGTTGTCATGGATGTCAACCATTGAAGAAAGCCCCGCAGCACAAAGGTTTGGGTAATGGACCCGAGATTGTTTTATGTAAATATGGCTCATTATTGTATCATCATGGTTGATAAGAACTAAATATAGATGAACTCCAAAGTAGTCCCATTATGGTGAAATCCCTCACGGGAAGACACTTTGCAGAGTAAGAGAACCCATGCTTAATTCTTGAATAATGAGTTGAAGGACAGTGAATTTGTCAGGAAAACTATCCTATATAGATAGTGCTTGTCATGTCGTTTCCAATGGTATGTGGAACGTCACATAACTCCTCGCGGTTAGAGATTTATGACCATCCGAAGTTGGAGAACCCCTCATAAGTCTTATAGAAGCCCCCAAGGGTCAAAGTGCTTTGCAAAAGAAATTATAGTAAATAAAGAAGCCCTAAAATAAGGAAATTGTAAGGCTACATGAAGATATAAATAAGAGGCAAAGCTCGCTCATTAAAGATACACTTGTACATATTGTATATCTATTTTCTTGTGTAAATATTCTTGTAAATACTTGTGGATACATATGAAGTGGTGAACGTCTGAGGTAGCACAAAGGGTTGACGACGAAATTCTTGGATTCACAGAAAACCCTATTTTCTGATGCATACGCCAATTTTCTGTGTATAGGGTGCATATACATTGAAGGTATACGCGGGTTGGCTGTGTATAGGGTGAGTATGTATGTGGGATGACTGTGTATAGGGTGAGTACATGTTGATAAAGCCATGAAACTTGAGAAGATGAAGGTGCAAAGGTTCTAGATTCTAAGATCAGGCTCCCAGGAAGGTCTAGAGTGCTCAGATACATCAGATCCATCCATTGGTTCAAAAGGTATGTCTTATTTCTATGAATAGTTGGATTTTGATGTATGCATGAGGAATGGCAATGGAGATTTGAGGATTATCCCTAGAGAGACTAGTGGCTACATGGGATATTATGTATAAGTCAGATCTACAGAAATACAGTGCTGGTATATTTATCATTGATACTTCTTGTTGAGGCACATCTTGTATTTCTTGGCATGTGGCTAAGAGTTTTTATGGTACATGGTCGAGATCTTGTATTTATTGATGTATTGAGAAATTGAATATCATAAAGGGGTTGATGAATAAGGTCATGTGAGGGATATTATACTTGTTCATGATTACACATACCTATATGGAACATGACTAGAGAGAGACATACTTTCCTTGAGTAGAGTTTATGTATGAGGATTCATGCACAGGGTACAGTTATAGTCTAGATACAGTGACATGTTACAGATCTATGTGAAAGAATTTACAGAGGGTCAAAAGTTTTCAAGTGAAAGGAAACCCTAGTTTTAGAAGGCATACACAGACTGCATAACAGATAGGGCACGTACATACGCGAGATGCATCACTATAGGTCATGTATCTGTTGTATTTTTGTAGATACATGTTAAGTTTAAGTACGGTTTGATTACAGGGCAGTTGTACAGATTAGATACAGGGCAGTGTTACAGGTTGATACAGTTGTACAACAATATATCTCACAATGACAGGTTGACAGTGGTTCCATCATTCTACTTCTACTTCAGGGCAGTTGGATGGGGCAAGGGCAGGTGGTTGTAGCCACCTTCCGGTTGTAGTCGAAGAAAATAGGGAGTTGTAGCCTCCTTCTAGTTGTAGCCAGAGAATTGGGGAGTTGGAGCTTCCCTCAGGTTGTAGCCTGAGAAACTAGGGGGTTGGAGCCTCCTTCCAGTTGCAGCTAGAAAACAAAGGAATTTGGTGCTTCCAATGAATGTAATTCTTCAAGACATATAAGAAAAAACATTCTGTGGTTTTTTCCTGATTTGGGTTTCCACGTAAAACACTGGTGTACTGTGTATGTGTGTGATTTTTTATTTTTTATTGCTCATTATTGGATAATAATTCTACATTGATATAACATTTGAAGAAAAAATATTATAATTACGCTATTACTAATTCACCCCCCCTCCCTCTCAGTAATCCAACAATTGGTATCATAGCAGGTTCCTTCAAAAATCAGTTTAACCACTGAAAGGTAGATCATGGAGAGTACCAACTCGTATAAAAATGGAATACCACAATTTGATGGACAAAAGTATGTTTTTTGGAGCATAAGGATGAAGACATATATATAGGCACAAGGATTTCAAGTTTGGGAATCAATTGTTGGTGGATACACATCACCAGCAGTTCCACCAACAAATGACAAAGCAGTGAAACTTGGTGAGAATAATTCCAAAGCCAAAAATGCACTTTTGAATGGTCTCAGTGATACAATATTCACCAAAGTGGCACATTGTAAATCTACTAAAGATATTTGGGAAAAGATTCGAAATATTTATGAAGGAGATTCAAAAGTCAAAGTAGCAAATCTTCAAACTTACAGAGGTCAGTTTGAACAACTAAAAATGAAGGAAGATGAAGATATCGCAGCATACTTCTTACGAATCGATGAAACAATGAATGTAATCATAGGATTGGGAGAATAAATCGAAGAATTTGTAATTGTTCAAAAGGTACTAAGATCTCTTCCTATGAGATTCAACCCTAAGATATCAACACTAGAAGAAAGATCAGATCTAAACTCAATAAGCATGGATGAACTGCATGGAATCTTCACAACATCTGAGATGAGAATTGAACAGGAAAATCCAGATGTAAAAGAAACAGCCTTCAAAGCATCCAAAAGATCAAAGCAAAAGAAAAAGGAACAAGAATAATATAGCAACAACAACAATGTCTTGGAAGATGAAGAAGTGGCCAACTTTGTCAAAAGACTGAACAAGGGAACCAAGGGTAGGTATAGAGGTAAGCTTCCTTTAATTTGTTTTAATTGTGATGGTATTAGTAATTTTGCTAACAAATGTCCCCATAAGAAAAAGAGAAATGATGAAGGTTACTCAAAAGGCAAAAACACATATAAAGGAAAAAGAACTACAAAGAAAGATTTGAAGAAAAGCTTATGCATCAAAGAAGACATCTCATCATCAGATTAAGATGAAATCAGTGACAGTGAGATAGGAAGAGTTCTATTCATGGTAGTAAAAGACTCTAACAAAAAAGACTTGGAAGAAGAATATGAAGAAGCCGAAGAAGAAGTCGAAGAAGAAATTGAAGAGGCAGAAGTTGACTTTCGAGAAGAATTAATATGTTCCATAGAAGTTATCAGAAGAGAGAAGAAGAAGAAGAAGAAACTACAAGCAGAACTAACAAAAAGGAAGACACTCAAGAACTAGAAAAAATGATCACAAAATTGAAAGTTCAAATAGAAGAAGATAAAATAATTGAAGAAGCACTCAAAGAAAAGATAGAAGAAAAGGACAGGATCATTGGAAACTTGGAAGCAAAGATTGTCACATTAAGAAAGGATATTCAAAAGAAAAATATGCAGAATAGCTCAAAATTTTTGGATGACATTATCAGTAGTCAAAAATATCATCTTGACAAGTCTAGACTTGGATACAATCAGACAGAAAAGTGATCAAGCTCCAAAACAACAGAGCAAGAAACAAATCCAAAAAGCTATGCAGAAACAATCAAAGGGGACAGGAAGATATACAAGGAATATTACAGGGACACTCCTCCACCGAGAAGATTCAGATTTCAGAATCAACAACAGACAGATAGGCCTCAAGAAGAAGAAGGATTCATAAGAGCACCTCCTTTCAGAAGATCTTGAACTCCCAGGTATCAAACTATATTTTTTGGTTTATGTTATGCATGTAATAATTTTGGACATAAAGTTGTAAATTACAAAGCTAACAACATGAACAATAGCAACTTTGAAAGTCATACATAAAGGGGTTATTCAAGAAGACCTATTGAAAAACAAATTTAACAACTTTGGACACATGGCCAAAGATTGCAGAACGATAGTCCCTCCTAAAGAACCTCAACAATATAACAACAGTCACAAACAAGAACCTCAGAAAACAACATGGATAAGAAAGCAAGATCAATATAGCAATGAAGAATACATAGTCACCCTACAATCTAAGAAGAATAAACACGGTTGGTATGTTGACAGTGGGTGTTCAAAACACATGATAGGTGATAGATACGTTTGTTACATTGCGAAAGGAAAGAAATGGATCAATCTCCTTTGGAAATGATAATTCAACCAAAATCATTGGAGAAGGCACAGTCTGAATTGGGAACAAGAATGAAAAGGCAAAAAATGTTCTACTGGTCAAAGATATGAAACATAATCTTCTAAGTGTGAGTCAAATGTGTGACCAAGGTCATAAAGTTACTTTTGATTCATAAAAGTGTGAGATAAGAAGAGAAGGTTCAGGGAAATTGATAGGTACAACTGGAAGAACTTCAAACAACATATATGTGTTAAGTGAAATTGGAAATGAAAAGTGTTTTCTAGGAAAGGAAGATGAAATTTGGCTATGGCATAGAATAATGGTTCACATGCACTTTGATAACCTTGTCAAAGTCAAAAAAAGAGAAGTAGTCAGAGAAATGCCCCAGATCACGAAACCAAACAACACTTTATGCAAGCATTGTCAACAAGGAAAGCAAATAAAGACCAGATTCAAATCAAAGGACTATTCAACAACAAGACCATTGAAAATTGTGCATATTGATCTAGTTGGACCAACTACAACAAAGGGATTAAAAGGTGAGAGACACTTTATGTTATTAGTTGATGATTATACAAGAATGATTGTAGTTTGCTTTCTCAAGAACAAGTCAGAAGATTTTGAAAACTTCAAGATCTACAAGGAAATGGTTGAAAATGAGATGAATTCAAGAATCAAATGCTTGAGATCTGATAATGGAGGAGAGTTCACTTCAAAGGAATTTATGGACTACTGCAGTAGTCATGGAATAAAAAGGCAATTCTCCTTTGCTAGGACACCTCAACAGAATGGAGTTGTTGAAAGAAAGAATAGGACAATACATGAAATGGCTCGAACAATGATAATGGATTCCAAATTGATAGATATATTTTGGACACAGACAATGCATACATCAGTTCACATTCAAAACAGAGTAATGCTCAGAAACAACACTGATAAAACTCCCTATGAGCTATGGAAAGGAAGACCAACAAATGTGAAGCACTTCAGAGTTTTTGGAAGCAAATGTTACATCAAAAGAGAAGATGGAAGAATGAGAAAGTTTGACTCTCGTGTGGACAAAGGAATACTTGTTGGTTACTCAAGTACAAGGAAAGCATACAAGTGTTACAATCTAAGATTAAACAAAGTTGTGGAAAGCATCAACGTAGCAATTGATGAAATAGGCATACCAGAATCAAAGGAAGAAGAAAACAAATAAATGGAACAACTTTTCGAAGAAGAATATGAAAAAGAAGTAGAAGAGGAAGATGAAGAGAATCCGACAAAAGCATAAGAGAAATTTCAGCAAGTGTCTCCAAAGACACCCAGTAAACGAGTACAGAAGCATCATCCTTCAGATCAAATTATCGGGAACAAAGATCCAGGAGTTGAGACTAGAAGAAAAATATGTTCACCAAAACAAATACACCTGGCACTCTTATCTATAATTGAACCAAATTTTTTTGAAGAAGCCAACAAGGATGAATTTTGGAATAAGGCCATGGATGAAGAATTGGATCAAATAGAGAAAAATGACACTTGGGAATTGGTTCCAAGACCAAAGAATAAGAATGTGATCGACACAAAATGGGTTTTCAGGAATAAATTGAATGAAGATGGACAGCATACAAGGAACAAATCTAGATTGGTATGTAAAGGATATGCACAGATTGAAGGAGTCAACTTTGAAGAGACATTTTCCCCAGTTGCCAGAATGGAAGCAATCTGTTTTCTTTTATCTTATGCATGATCTAAAAATGTTAAAGTATATCAGATGGACGTAAAATTATCTTTTCTGAATGGGGAACTTGAAGAAGAAGTCTACATTGAACAACCATAAGGATTTCAGTTGTCAGAGAACATAGATTATGAGTGTAAATTAAAGAAGGCCTTGTATGGTCTAAAACAAGCTCCTAGATCATGGTACTCTAGATTGGATAAGTATCTACAACAGGAAGGGTTCAAAAAAGGAATTGTAGACAACAACCTCTACATCAAGGTAAGTCAAGGTAATATTTTATTAATTGAAGTTTATGTTGATGATATTATTTTTGGTAGTGATGATGACATGTTAAGCCAAAATTTTTCAAAAGATATGCAAAATGAATTTTAAATGTCATTACTTGGAGAACTATCCTTCTTTCTGGGACTTTAGATACGTCAAAGAAACCAAGGAATTTTTATTTCTCAAACCAAGTATATCAGAGAAATGCTAAAGAAGTTCGGAATGGAATATTGCAAACCAGTTGCAAGTTGAGCAAAGATGATGATTCAAAGTATACAGATCAGAGGCAATACAGGTCAATGATTGGCAACCTACTATATGTGACAACATCCAAACCAGATGTAATGCAGGCAGTTGGACAAGTGGCACAATTTTAAGCAGCACCAAAGGAATCACATGTATTAGCAGTGAAGAGGATTTTCAGATATCTCAAAGGAACAAAAGAGTTTGGATTATGGTATCCAAAAGGAAAGGATCTATCACTTATTGCCTACACAGATGTAGATTGGGCAGGTTGTATTGATGACCGATGAAGCACCCATGGAGCAGCATTCTACTTGGGTGAGTGTTTAGTATCATGGCTAAGAAATAAACAATCATCAGTATCTTTATCTATAGCCAAGGCAGAGTATATTGCAGCATCATCATATTGTACACAGGTTCTTTGGATGAAACAAAATCTGACATATATACAGGTTGATTATGATGAGCCCATTCCAATCTATTGTGATAATACAAGCGCCATCAATATCTCGAAAAACCTGATGATGCACTCCAAGACAAAGCACATTCCAATCAAGTATCATTTTATACAGGAGCAGGTTGCAAAAAAGAATATCAGAGTTGAGTATGTGGGCACAAAAGAACAAGTGGTAGATATATTTACAAAACCACTTCCACGATAAGCCTTTGAATATCTTTGCCAAAGACTTGGAGTTATTTATACTCCAAAATGAATGATTTTTTAATGCTTATCGTATATGTCTTAGATTTACATGAGGAAGCACCATAAGAGGATAGTTCAGTCAGGGGGAGAAATCCCAGATGGAAAGATACATTTTCCATTGATGACAAAGGGGGAGAGATTTATCAAATGCAGAGGACAGAGGCATGGTTCCAGGGGGATCGTATTTATCAGATGCAGAGGACAGAGGCATGGTTCCAGGGGGAGCATATTTATCAAATGCAGAGGACAGAGGCATGGTTCCAAGGGGAGTATGCATGATATGATTTCAGTATTGCATCAGAGTGTTGACATCAATTCCAAATGGGGAGATTGTTGATTAAGGTTGGTTGTCATTGATGTCAACCCTTGAAGAAATCCCTGCAACACAAAGGTTTGGGTAATGGACCCAAGATTGTTTGATGTAAAGATAACTCAGTATTGTCTCATCATGGTTGATAATAAGTAAATATGGATGAAATCCAAAGTGGTCCCCTTATGGTGAAAGACCTCACAAAAAGATGCTTTGTAGAGTAAGAGAACCCATGCTTAATTCTAGAATAATGAGTTGAAGGACAATGAATTTGTCAAGGAAACTATCCTAGATAGATAGTGCTTTTCGTGACATTTCTGGTGGTATGTGAAACGTCACATAACTCCTCACGATTAGAGATTTATGACCATACAAAGTTGGAAAACCCCTCATAAGTCTTATAGAATACCCCAAGGGTCAAAGTGCTTTGCAAAAGAAATTATTTTAAATAAAGAAGCCCTAAAATAAGGAAAGTGTAAGGCTACATGAAGATATAAATAAGAGGCAAAGCTCACTCATTAAAGATACACTTGTACATATTGTATATCTATTTTCTTGTGTAAAGCTTCTTGTAAATACTTCTGGATACATCTGAAGTGGTGAACGTCTGAGGTAACACGAAGGGTTGACGATGAAATTCTTGGATTCACAGAAAACCCTATTTTTTGATGCGTACGTGGGTTGTCTGTGTATAGGGTGCATATACATTGAATGTATACACATGTTGGCTGTGTATAGGGTGATTATTTACGCGGGTTGAATGTGTATAGGGTGAGTACATGTTGATAAATCCATGAAACTTGAGAAGATGAAGGTGCAGAGGTTCTAGATTATGAGATCAAGCTCCCAGGAAGGTCTAGAGTGCTCAGATACATCAGATCCATCCATTGGTTCAAAAGGTATGTCTTATTTATATGAATAGTTTGATTTTGATGTATGCATGAGGAATGGCAATGGAGATTTAAGGATTCTCCCTAGAGAGAGTAGTGGTTACATGGAATCTTATGTATAAGTCAGATCTACAGAAATACAGTGTTGGTATATTTATCATTGATACTTCTTGTTGATGCACATCTTGCATTTCTTGGCATATGGATAAGAGTTTTTATGGTACATGGTTGAGATCTTGTATTTATTGATGTATTGAGAAATTGAATATCAGAAAGGGGTTGATGAATAAGATCATGTGAGGGATGTTATACTTTTTCATGATTACACATACCTATATGGCACATGACTAGAGAGAGACATGCCTTGAGTAGAGGTTATGTATGAGGATTCATGCACAGGGTACAGTTACAGTCTGGATACAGTGACAGGTTACATATCTATGTGAAATAAGTTACAGAGGGTCAAAAGTTTTCAAGTGAAAGGAAACCCTAGTTTTAGAAGGCATACGCGGACTGCATAATAGATAGGGCACATACATACACTGGTTGCATCACTACAGGTCGCGTATCTGTTGTATTTTTGTAGATACATATTCAGTTCAGGTACGGTTTGATTACATAGCAGTTGTACAGATTGGATACAGGGCAGTGGTACAGGTTGATATAGTTGTACACCAATATATCTCACAATGACAGGTTGATAGTAGTTCCATCATTCTACTTCTACTTCAGGTCGGTTGGACGGGGCAAGGACAGGTGGTTGTAGCCACCTTCTAGTTGTAGTCAGAGAACATAGGGGGTTGTAGCCTCCTTCTGGTTGTAGCCAGAAAATTGGGGAGTTGGAGCTTCCCTTAGGTTGTATCCTGAGAAACTAGGGGGTTGGAGCCTCCTTCTAGTTGCAACTGGAAAACAAAGGAAGTTGGTGCTTCCAATGAATGTAATTCTTGAAGACATATAAGAAAAAACATTCTGTGGTTTTCTCCCGATTTGGGTTTCCACGTAAAACATTGGTGTACTGTGTATGTGTGTGATTGTTTTTTTCTTATTTCTCATTATTGGATAATAATTCTACATTGATATAACTTTTGAAGAAAAAGGATTATAATTACGCTATTACTGATTCAACCCCCCCTCTCAGTAATCCAACATACAGGTCGGTCAAGAGTAAGCTTGCGATAAGCAGCTGCAAGTTAAGGCTGTGAAAAAGTCATGTCTTCGAGTAATTTTGAGGCTTCATCCATACGAGGGAAAAGGTGAGTTAGATGACTCCCTTTGCATAACATACACGAGAACTTGACTCTACTTTTCTTTTTCCCTTCTGTATCATGACTAGTTGACGGGAGGTCATTAGCATGTTGTTCAGAGGTTGACGACATGGGTTGGCGAGGGTGTGTAGACCATGCTTCTATAAACTTGGATAGACCAGGGAAATCCTTAAGAATATGGCTACCCTTACAAAGCCTGCAAGGGTACTTGGGCTTACGGGTTATTTGGGTAATCTTGGCATCATCAACACTCCCAACACAATTATCAGTAACTGCAACATGTTTGGTAATGGTTGGAAGTTTGGACCCTTGTTTATTTGTCTTCTTCTTATTCTTCCTTTTCTTATTTTTCTTATCCATCGAGTTACTAGCTTTAGATCTTTCACTCGACGAATAATATGAAATGGAAGAAGACCTTGCAAGTGAAGAAGGCAAAGAATATATTACCAGTGAAGAAGGTGAATGATCATGAAGGTTTTCCAATGAATTTAAACAGTCAAAGAGTTCATCTAGATCTCCCAGTGACTTAGAAAATAGAACACATGCAATCAAAGAAAGAAAGCAAGACAAACTAGGAAAACAATCTGTTCCCCAGTACGGTTGCCAATTTTGTTATCGGGCTAATTGTTAAGTGCGAACACAAATCAATCCCCCTAGCTTCACTATGAAACTAGAACAAAACAAGATAATACACTACTATTTCCTTAGATTTCAATTATCAATTGAGAAATGGATCTAGAACATACCTTTTAAATATCGAAGATCCAACTTCTCCAATGCAATCCAAGCTCTGTCACAAGGCTTATGGAGAAATATCTGCAAAAGAACACAAGCCAACAAAGACAAGAATAACAGATCCTACTTGATATGAAACTATGTATGTGATCAAGGAATCATACAATATGGACAAATAAGATTCATATAGGAAAGAAAAGTATATCTGTATTAAAGAATGTGGAAGAAATATATAACCCGATGCCTTGATGTTGTCAGGTTCCTTCCAATATTTCCTTGCTTCCCACACACTTCTAATCCATGGATTCTGAGATTGTAGATCTGATAGCTACTCACAATCTGCCACTATACAAGCTCCAAAAACTCCAAGCTACAAAACCCAAGCTAACTTTCTCCATGAGAGCTCCTCTCCTTTTATAAGCTGAAGAGGATAAGGTGAGGAGGTTAGGATGATCCCACTAAATCATGAAAATGAGTAAGATATAAACCGTTCAGAGGCCACCTCACCATAGAATATTCTCCTTCTAGAAGCATCGAGAAGATTCTCGTTTTTCCCACGTACAAAAATCGTCACACCCTAGCTATAGTGCAGCCCGCGACGATGTCATAGTATAGATTTAGAGCAGGGTGCAATGATCAGGAATCGCCGCACCCTATGTATAGTGAAGCCTACAGAGATCTTCCTTAATAGGGTTTTTACAAAGGAAAATACAATTTCTTCTCTCAGGCAAAGTTCTTCTCCCTTATTTCTTCAGGAATTCAGGCCACTGATCCTTCTAAATACAAAGGGTAGGTTTACATCATTAACGGTCATAATGGTGACAAAAATAATGTGTAACATACATGATGATACAGATTCAAGAAAGTTGTGATGAACACAAGACAACAACAAAATAACACATTAGTAAGGTCAAGAGACAAGGTTCCATTGTTTTATATATCTTTAGAAAATCATGATTTTACACTACACAATTGTCTGGTGGATAGTGGAGCCACTAACCATATCCTGCCACTTTCAGTGATGGAAGCACTTGGAATGGAATGTAAGAAATACTATGAAACCAGTGAAAGCATATATGCCATTGATTCAATAAAAGCTCCAGCTTATGGGGAAATTAAAGATTTATTTGCATGGATAAGTACATCACTTCATATTACAACAGTATTTACTATCACAGTGGTTGATTTGCCTACAACATATGGTGTTCTCTTAGGAAGAGACTGGTGTTCATTAATCGAAGGGTATATAATGAATTATGGAAGTTGCATGATGCTTCCAAATAAAGATGTAAAAATTATCAGAGTTCCTCGAGAACACAGAAATCTAGTATCATTTAAGAAGAAAGAAATTGAATTGATGCAAAACTATGGCGATGTTGGAATTGGAAATTATGTTTCTTTTAGTATAGAACAAATAAATCCACTTAAACAAGTTGAAGAAATCTCTTTCCAAGGTTTTTGGAAAATGTCATTTGATGGTGATTGTTCTAAGTCTGGAACTGAAGCTGGTATTGTTTTCAAAATTCCCCAATTTTGTATCTACCCATATGATATCATAATAGAATTCCCTTGTACCAACAATGAAGAAAAATATGAAGCATTTATCCAAGTTATGGATCTTTCCCTTCAAATGAAAGTAAAAAATATGTGGTGACTGGTGATTTAGAGTTGGTTATCAATCAAATCAAGAAAAAATATAGAATCAAGAAAGAAAGATTGAAACATTATACAAGGAGAGTATGGGAACTTACAAATTCATTTAATTCTTTTAATATTTATTTTGTTCCTTGGGGAAAGAACCAAAAATCTTATTCATTAGCAGTAGTTGCATCTCTCTTCAATTCAGATGATTCTTAGAATCAAAATAAATTTTATGTCAAGAAAAATTTCTAACCTTCATTACCCGATAATCAAGAATATTGGCAAGTTTTCAAAAATGATTCACACATCGTAAAATTCCTCATAGACCATGACTTAATGTTATCATATGGTTAAACAAAAAAGACAATATTCTCATAAGGGAACTTATGATAAGAGTGTTATACCCTCTCCTAAGAATTATTTCAGTTTGGAATCTCTTTTTACAAGAGATGATCAAACAAAGATATTGGATCCAAAAGAGGGACCATCTATTAGGAAGGTTCAAGAGACATTGAAAATTAATATTGGTACACCTGATTCTCCAAAATACATAAATATTGGTACTAGTTGCGCCACTAAAGAAATAGAGCAATATACTTTGTTGTTCAAAAAATTTCAATATATTTTTTCTTGGAGTTATGATTATTTAAAGGAATATGAAAAATCTATCTTCCAGCATGTTATACCACTCAAAAAAGGATAAAAACCTTTTAAGAAAAATTTGAGAATGATAAATCCCAAATACAAGCCCTTAGTGAAGATGGAGTTGGAAAAACTGAAAAAAAAATTGGTATAATTTTTTAAATTATACACTTAAAATGTCTTTCAAATCTTGTGGTAGTAAGAAAAAAAAATGGAGAAATCCATATTTGTGTTGATTTCAGAGATCTCAATCGATTAAGTATTAAATACTACTACCCACTCCGAAATATGGTGATGTTATTGCAGCAAGTCACTGGTTCTGCACTGATGTCTATGTTGGAAGGATTTTTTGGATATAATCAAGTCCTTCTTGTTGAGGAAGATAAACCAAATATCGCTTTCATTACACCATGGGGGATGTATTCTTATGTGCATATGTATTTTGGACTAAAGAATGTTGGTGCAACTTTTCAAATGGCAATGGACTTTGCTTTTAAGGATTTAATTGGAAAATTTATGACAGACTACCAAGATGATTTGAAAATTCATTCAAAGCTAAGGGAAAGACATCTCAAGCATCTTAGACAAGTATTTGAGAGATCTAGAATTTAAGGAATATATTTGAATCCAAAGAAGTGTATATTTTCCATATCAGAAGGAAAGTTCATAGGTTGCATTGCGAGAAAATAAGGAATATACATTGATCCAAAAAGAATTAAATAAATAAGTGAATTAAATCCACTTACATAAAGAAAATGAGTACAATATTTCTTTGGAAAGATAAACTTTGTTTGAAGGTTTCTTCCAGATTATGCTACAATTTTCAAGCCAATAAATAAATTGTTGAAGAAGGATCAGAAATTTGAATGGACATCAAACATTCAAAAGGATTTCATAGAAATAAAACATGCCATTACTTTTGCCCCAATTATTATCAATCCTCACTTTGATAAATATTTTATATTGTACTCATTCACTTCAAAGGAAACCATTGCTTCGATCCTTACCCAGAAAAATGAGAAAGTAGAAGAACTTCCATTTTCTTTCATGAGTAAGAACTTGCATGATTATGAATTAAATTATTCTATGATTCAAAAATCAATATCTTTCCTTGGTTAAATTAATATATAATTGCAAGACCTATATCTTGTCATCTCACATAATTTCTTATGTGCCACATTCACTGGTAAAGATGTTTCTCAATCAACAACTCAGAGAGAGTAGATGGGAAAATTGTTTAGCAAAGCTTCAAGAGTATGATTTAGAAATTAAACCTCTGTAATATTTGAAGGGACGAGGATGATGTAAATTCATCATTGGAATTGATGCTATAAATATCTCTCCTCCCAACAAAATTGGCGTTGTCATACAGGAAACAAGTTTAGCAATGATCAGGGGATCAAATTTTGCTCAAAAATTCAAAGTGCTTGGAATCGCTTCAAATCGAATGAGAACGTAGGCCTCGTCCTTGCAAGCCCAACGCAACTCGTTTGGGTTCAAATGGACGTCAGGAGCGAGAGATATCGCGTTCTATTCAAAATGGCAAACAGGCAAAAAAAAGGGATGCTCACTATACAGTCTGTACGGATGATGACATGGAAGACCGTATGGATGATGTGGCAGGCTGTACGCTGACGTGGTAGACCATACAGATGACATGGTAGGTCGTACGCTGACGTGGCAGACAGTTATTGGGCAGTTGGCATATGACGTGTTTTGTTGGCAGCGAATGGGAAGGCGACACGTGGCCCAATCAAAGGCCTCCACGTGTCACTTGTTTGTTGGTTAAAACCTTTGTACTCAACAGGAGTCGACCCCGTGACCTCTGGGGCAGGGTAAAGCTTTGGGAAAGGCCGCCCAACAGGAGCGCCCATGCATGTTCCTTGTTATGTATATGCAAAGTATTGTATTTAACATTGTTTTAATGTATGTTTGGGCATGGACCGGGCCGGGGCTAAGCCCCGACCCGTGGTCATGTGTTGTATTGTATGCGACCAGAGCTATGGTGGTTACCACCGTAACCATATTATAACCGTTTATTATATGCGCGGTTTGGCATACCATGTGACCACTATACATGTGTGCGCGGGTTTGACATATAGTTATCCAACGGTTGTTTAAACTTAAGCCCTGTTGTGTTGGCGCACGGTCATG
The DNA here is from genome assembly GCA_009831015.1 of Picea engelmannii. Taxonomy (NCBI): domain Eukaryota; kingdom Viridiplantae; phylum Streptophyta; class Pinopsida; order Pinales; family Pinaceae; genus Picea; species Picea engelmannii. The sequence goes on from ML798407.1 coordinate 285,099, forward strand.
TGACTTCCATGTGCCCACGGGCCTTGGTAGTTAGGGCCAGCGCGTAACGGTTCGAGAGTTTGGACCGGTTGTGCGGTTGCGCCCAGTGCCAAGTTTTTACGCTTTAAATTGCGTGTGGACTAGGTTGAGCCAGAGGAGGTGCATTTTGTAGATGCAAAGACAACAAGCTTGAAGGGGAGACTTCCAGGAAGCCTATCTACTTCATTTTTTGGCCAAACGAGGTGCTGAAAAAGACCAGCTAGGGGTTTTTGGATATTCTGAAGCCATTGGAGCAGTCTATTTGGCATTTTGAGCATTGTAAAGCACATTTTTGAGCACTTTGAGCAAATAATACAAATGATCCATTGGAAGTTGGACCAGGATATGTAGCCCAAGAGAGGGGTGAACTCCTTTATCATTTGTTGTGTTATGTGTTTTCTATTCATTGATTATGTTGTTGTTTATATGCATCTTGAATGAGTAAATCCTATTAAAGTTGTCTTGCAAAGTTGATCCATTTGCTTTTAACACATAAATTTAACTTGCAAATATTTTCAAGAGTACAAGTCTTCTTCATTTTTAGATCAAGCAACAACAAAATGGTATAAAGACATAAAATTCTATCTGAAATATGGCCAATTTCCTCTTGAAATGTCTTGTAAATAAAGGAGAACTTTGAAGATGAAAATTAATCAATATGTACTAGTCTCATGAGTTATTTTCCGAAGAAATTTTGATGGAATTCTATTAAGGTGTTTATATAGCCCAAGGTCCATAGAAATACTCTAAGAATTTCATAGTGGGGTTTATGGTGGACATTTTTCGCCAGTTGTAACTGCTCACAGAATCATTCAGGCTATTTATTATCGACCAACTATATTCAAAGATGATTATGAAATGATTCGAAAATTCCTTCCATGCCAAACATTTTTCAAGGAAAATTAAAAGGGTTGGAATGCCATTATAGTCCATACTAGTAGAGGAACCATTTGCACAATGGGGTCTGCATGTGATTTGGTGTACCAGAAAAGTTCATAACAAAAAATGGTTCAATATTCATTGGGGAAAAGTTTACGAATTGTTTTGGAGAATATGGAATCATCATGGGACAATAATACAATTATTACCCACAAGGAAATGGTTTGGCTGAGTTGGAAACCAAAGCATTAATTCAAATTCTTAAAAAGACAATCGAAGCCAACCATTCAAACTAGCATAAGAATTTGATAGATGTACTATGGGAAATCCACCTTACTCCAAAGGATATCACTGGAAATTCCCCATATACCTTAGTATATTGAAGATAAGCAATATTACCATTACATTTGGAATTGAATGCCTTAGTCCTTGCTAGAAACAATGAAGATGCAAAAGAGAAATCATTAATGTAGAAAAGATATCATGAACTTCTGGAACTTGAAGAACAAAGAGAACAAGAAATAATTGCAATAAAAAAAAGACAACAAGTGGTGAAAAAATATTTTGAAAAGAGCACTACCTCAAGAGATTTTCAGAAAGATCAACTTCTTCTATTGTGGAACAAAGAAAAAGAAAAATCATCTTTTCACACAAAATTTGAAGCTCTCTGGATTGGTCCATATCACATTGAGAAGGTCATTGGTTACAATTATTATTTGTTGAAGGAAATGAAAGGAACGATTCAACCATTGTCCATGAATGGACAATATATTACACATTTCTTCTATTAATCCTCCAAGCCAAAATATGTGCATAGTCGCTTTTGTAATCCCTTTTATATTCTTCATTAGTTTATCTCTCTTTCTCTTTTTCCTTTCTCTTTTATTTTTTGAGTCCATTTTCCCAATGGACGAGGATTTTGGATTCTCAACAACCCACGAGGTGTCACTATCCCATAGTTGGAGCCGAATGTTGATCTACATTCATTGATCATCGTTTGTACATACATATCCATCCTTATTCTTATTCCTTTTTTTCCTATGTTCCTTGTATATTATTTACAAAGTCATTTTTCTCTTCCAAATGTAGGTTGCGGATCAGGATACCATCAAGTCCACAAATCCACAAACCCACAAGTCTTTAATTAGTCACTTTTTCAAGAATCTAACACTTAGTCTATTTTATGTGTTGTGGGAGTTCCGCTGTGAGAGACCGATCCATCTCTATCTCGCAAATACTCGTGTCCTACAACCGAAAAATGCACGACACTTAGAATGACCCTTTCTACTTTCGTGTCATGAAAATTGAAATGCTTACCTTTTTATACTTAGTCAAATCTCTTGAATGTAGACGCAAGAAAACCTTCCTCTCCATTGACCTTTTTCCCTAATATTCCTACCTCGCAAGCCACAATATCGCGTTATACAAAATGAATTTTCCACTTCCATAATTGCAAAATCACCTTTTTCTTATACTTAGTTTATTTCACCATTGTGGATGTGAGAGTCCCCCCTTCTTACCTTTTCGACTCTCCATGTCCATAGTCCCGCATCCCATAATCCTACATTCATCATATTGCACTTTCCATTTCCCACTTTGCACTTCCATACTTATCCATTTTTATGTTTCTCGACATCATATCACCATGCTTGATCACATTTACTTCCCTTCCACCACATCATCTGCCAATTGTGTGAACCTAAATATCATTATTAAGTGGAGAAGATTTCGTAAAGCATTGTAATAAATTCTAAATCTTACCATGCAAGCCAACAAATTTGCAATAAGAGCTATGGTGGTTAACAATCAAGGAAATACATGGTAAATTCAATAAAGAGTTAAATCATCATGTTTTAAAAAAGGTTATATCAACAAGAGAATCACCTATTCAAAAAAATAAATTAGTGTAAAGACATGTCAAGCAGAAGAAAGGACTTGTATTGCGGAGACACACTTAACACTCTTGGATGAGAAGATCATCAGTTCTAGTGGTCACAAGCTTATAAGTGGTATTTTTCTCTTTCCCTCACAGATAAGGAAATAAACAAATTTTGGAGTTCAAGCATAACATTGGCTGGCTTTGTGCCTAAGATAACAGATTTCAAGGAACAGATTCTTTGGTGCAGAGATAAGTTTGACACCGAAAGAATAATTATTTAAATCCAGAGGAAGCCATCAATCTCATTGACTCCCTCAGTTTTCAGGAGAATGTTGTGACTCCCAAACCCCACCATGTTTTTTAAGAATGAGGAAACAAACAAATTCCTCAAGGAACACCAAGAAGGAGGAGAGCTCCTCGAGAATTATCTCGCCAACTAGAGAGTTGATATCAATTCCTCTCAAGTTGAGGTAAGTTCTTTGAAATACATATACAAATAATTCACTTGGATTTTTTCCCATATAATTTGTAAGTTTTAAACCTATGAAGTAAAGAAACACACAAAGATTCTTACACAAAAACATAAATCAATCAATGGATCATACACAAAGATTTACGTTGGAAACCCTTAACCAAGAGAAAACCATCCTTTCTTGGTGTTGCACCTCTCAACTCTTCATTGCATTAATTTCACCATT
>ML798407.1:288622-301222 GCA_009831015.1 Picea engelmannii
TAGGTATTTCACAGCTACCAAAACCTTAATCCCTTAATCCGAGATTAATTTAGAAAACCACTAAAAATAGTGAAAAAACTTTAAAATAGAAAAAATCACGAAAAACAAAATTGAGGTGCTGACATGGAGCCAAAGGCTTCACCTAAGGTCAGGGGGGCCAAGCCTGGGCCCCTTGATACCCCCTCGGTTGGCACCCGACACAGGCGTACACCGACAGGTGATGGGATCGTTAGACACAGTCGTCAAATTTGACACACCCCATCCCCCACACACTTGCAAGAATATAAAACATACCCAACATAATTGGATTGGAGTCCATGACCTCTATGTTGAAACACATTATTTATATTCTTCACTTTGTTGTTCATGAAGACGCCCTGATTGACTAGGGCCAAATTATTTCAAATGAGATATTGTTTCAACTAGGTGGTTTAATAAAACCCATAAAATTTTATATGAATTCTTATTTTGTCTATGATATAGCCTACTATCAAATATTTGAAGACTTTCCTAGGGAAAGGGGTGTTAATTTCAAGGTGGAACGATATTTTTTCTTGTACCCTGCTTTATTTTTTCTTGTAAGTTAGAAAAATTGCATTACCTGCTATGAAAATTCACATACGGACTTGAGTTCCAATGATGTTTGGGATTCCATGAAATGAAACCATCCCATCGCAACAAATGTTCAGACTTCCCTAAAGGGTCAAAAAAATAAGATAGCCTTACATGCTTGAGTTTGTCCTACAAAATTTATATTGTCCAACAAAATTTCTATCTTACTACTAATATCTAAAACAATTGAACTAAAATAAAAATAGCACCATGGGATAAGACTGTTATTAAACTTGAGGAAAGAATTGATCATGTTGATATGAAGGTCGACTACCCATCGATGGTGTAATATGGACACATATCAATACGACATCCTATGCAAACATTTCAAGAACCAAAAACTGTAGATATGAGCTTGCATACAGGGCCATGAACCATGAGATGCATCGGTTCAATAGCTTGATATTATACTTTAAATATTCCACCTCACTTAATATTTCAAAGACCAATTGCAGGAGCCTTTCATTAGAATTAGGAGGACTTGTCGAAGAATGTGGAGCTTAGAGATCCTTCAGGTCAACAAGAATGGAATCAGAGTGAGGGAAGGAAGCGTGAGAGTCTGTTGAGTCGGATGGAGGGAGACCATGAATAGGGGAAGCTCTCAAAGGAGTTGGGGTTGGTTGACCATCTTCAAACATAGTCGTGAAATCCACATAAACCCACTCAACCTGACAACCTCGTATCTCAACAGCCTCCCACATGGACAATTCTATGTGCTCACCAGAGTGGAGATGTGAGGAAGATGATATCCCTCTCTCATTTTTGGTCATACCTCCTCGAGAGTTACTACCTCTTCACATCCATCCCCTTTGTCAGGTACGCAACATAGAACCAATGATAATTCCAACCACACCTCTGAGAGCGTATGGTGGTCTACAAAATTAAAACCTCTAGGCACAAGTGGAGGAATTCACTAGAGGGAACCAAGAAAATATGAAGACGTCATCCATCGATGAGAATTCACTCCCCATTAAAAGAAGCATATTATGTAGAGTAATTCCCCATCTCGTCTGAAGTACCAACACCCATATGCGAGTGGATCCTCCCATGCTTTGGGTGATTGGGGTCGTTAATAACCCAATGCTTGACGAGACGTAGAACCTCCTCCTTATGAACGTGTGGATTTTCTCACCCCCAAGTGGCAATATAAATATCCTTGTATTTCATGGGTGACTTATAAGGCAGACACCCCATCCAGGGTTGGTACCCTGCTTTATGGAGACATAAATCCCAATAAAATTTCTATGCGGTCCAAAATGGGTTTATTTTTTCTTTAAAAAAAATATTTTTTTGTCCTACTACATTAAGACTGGCACTAGAGGCTACCTCCTTTCTCGCTGAGAAAGGAATTTTTTAGACTTTGGAGGATTTCAGTTTTCTGAGACTATTCAGTTTCCATGGGAAACCCTTCTTTCTCCCCTTTTATTTGTTTGATAGACTCTTTGTCATCGATATGTGAAAACAATATAGATATTAGGCACACTTTTTCAATGAAAAAAGAAAGAAGCAGTTCATCCCATTGCCATGGAGGGTTGGGGAAGTGGTTGTCAAGCATATTTCCCACTTAGATGAATTTCAATTCAATTGTATCAACTTGGTTTAAAGGAATCTCAATGCATCAAGAGTTCCGACCCTAAGAACTTATTTTATGCACACATGTCCTTGGTTGGATACTCTTCATATTTTTGTAAGTCTGAACAGTTCGAAGAAGGAGGAGACAACCAAAATCTCCTTGAGGCATCTATTGAAGAAGCCCTGAATGAAGTTGAAGAAATGACAAGCACTAATGAGTGCTACAAACAAAAGGGAAGAGAGGAAAAAGAAAGAACCCCAGTTCACCTAGTATTTCACAAAGAGGTACTTCTACAAAAACAAAATCTAGAAGTAGTGGTCTAGAACCAAGAAGAACACGCACTGGAAATTTAGATGACGATGGCAATAAAGACCCTACAAACAAAAATTTGGAAAAAACTCATGTTGTACACACTTCCATTAAAAGAAAGAGAGAAACTCAAAAAATGGGACTGGATGTACTTGAAATTGAGGAAAGTTCCCAAGCTATGGATGCAGATGAAGTGATAGAAGAACCAAGCGGGTCAGAGAAAATATTGATGGAAACTAGAGAAATTGCTAAGGATCTGTCTTCTCAAGAGACATTTTTTTTTTGAAGAATCTGTCATACTTCACCACGTGGCCTAACATAAAAATTCTAAGAAATTGTTAATAGAGAAAGTGAATATGAAAAATAAGAAAGTTGTTGAGAAATTGAAATCAAAAATTAATTTTTAGGGGGTTGCACCCTCAAAAATTGTGTAATTTCACGAGGCAACCTAGGAAGCATTAAAATAATATTTTTTTGATATTGATAAAGAAAATTTAATTTTAAAAGAAAGAATAAAGGAATTGGAGAAATCTCTAATTCCAAAACCATCATTTGTCGAACATTTAACTACAATTCATCTAATACTTACCCTCAGAGATGTCCCTGAAATTAGTTCCAAATCGAAGGGTTCATCCAGTTTATTGTTGGCTATAAGAAAATATGTTGGAGATGGTATCCATAAGAGAATAGATATAATCCTTGAAATCTGGGAGTTGGCACAAAGTTCAACCAATTTCTCAACAAGGATTATGCACTTTAGGGGATATCTCCAAAAATATTTAGAAAATGATGAAGGTTTTTACAAAGAAGTTGTGGGAACATTTGCAGAAAAAGTTGCAAGCTTGAGCGACAGACATAGACGAGAAAAAAGACATTCCCTCTAGTATTTGATTGAAGCATATTAACGTTTGTTGGCTAAAAAGGATTAAATGTTTAAAAGAATTGGTGTCTGAGTTAGATGCTGTAAAAATTAAGAGGGGTCACATATTTCTAAAATTTGTTGATCTCACAAAAGAATTAGATGGCCCTAATTTATTAATGGATACCATACTTATGTCTAAAGAGAAACTAGAAGCGTTGAAATTTGCATGGGCAAATGAATTTAGTGACTCAGTTGAATTCTCCGAAGAAGAAGTAGAAAGGTGACTTGTCTGATACATAAATAAAAATTATGATATTGATGACACATTGCACCAATTAAGAATTGATTTAAGAGGATTAGAGAATGACTTATTTGAAATAAAAACCAAGTATGAAATAATGGTTTCCCTAATGAGAGAGTATATAGAAGAATGGTTAACGAAATAATTAGTTAAGATAACCGAGACAGATCAGCATGAAGCGGTTACAATAGTTATGCCACCTACAACATAGCAACAACCATCTACAAAGGACACCTCAACAAGCAAATGAAAGGTTCAAAAAATTTCCATTGTAGTCTTATTTCATTTTATTGTCAACAAGAGCCAAATACTAGTCCTCTTTGAAGGAAAAATGCAGTTTATTTTATTTATAACCCAGACATTACTGCTTATTTATTTAAGACATATATTATTTTTTAGGTTCCTAGAGAACTAGTTTGGCACACAACATTATTGATTTCTCAAGACTTTAATTTTAAGCATGAGATTTCATATGCATGTCTATCAAAATATTTATTGGGTTTAATGGAATGATCATTTAGATTTCGCTATTATATGTGGTCTATACTTTCCTTTCTCTTTTGTTGAATATTGTGTTCTACTTCGATGAATGTTGTGATGAAAATGTCATCTTATTTAAATGCATACTATTTTGGTTTACAAAACTTGTAACATAGTGTAAATATTTTATTTTGATAAGATACCTAGTCCCTTCTTAGGTATTCTTTGCATGTGAATATTTATTTCAAGAATAATCATGTTCCTCTCGCAGGCACTTTATTTGTTCGTGTATGTTATTTAAAATAAAGGAGTACCACCTCTTTAAAAATGCAAGCGGAATTATCCTCGTGAGGTTGACTTAAAGACCATGAGACAGTCTTTTAGATAAACATAAGGTACACACCAAGCAGGACTTACATTTACAACATCCTCAAGATATTTATCATTTCCCATGGGAGGCCTCCAACCAAATATCGAAGAAATGAAAACATTCCCAATCAATACATTAGGGCTACACTCGGTTCTTGACTTCTCCTCCTCTAAATTAGTGGAACCTTGCAACACTCCTTGTCCCATGCCCTGGACACCTTCAATACTAAACTCCTTCATCAATCCTGCATCATCCTTGTCTCTCAGTGAGACCCCATTCTTCCTCCAAATCCTTTTAGTGTAGGGTTTGGAATAGTCTTTCAGGAGATGTCCATACAAATGGCACCTCAAACATTGAAAATGTATGTTAAATAGTTCAGTAGTTGCAAGTATCTCTTATCTTTAAAAACCAATTCAATTGTCTCAAAAATTCCTTTAATTACATCAAGATCAACTAAAATCCATGCAATCAACCTATATCCTTCAAAGCGGAAGCTATCATCCATGAGAATAGTTTTTCCAAGCTAGTTTCCAATCACACATAAATCCTGAATATTTTATAATTCCACGGGGAACTGTTGATATAAAAGATTGATTTAAAGTCTTTAAGATAACATCACGAGGATAAATCCCCCTGCGTTTTTTAAGGGGTGGAACTCCTCTATGTTTGAACAAAATACAAGAATATAAAAAGTGCCTGAGAGAGGACCAAGTTTACTCTTGAAACAAATATTCACATGCAAAGAATACCTAAGAAAGATCCATGCATATCCTAGGAAATAAATATTCACACTATAATACAATATTATAAACCAAGAGAATATATAGTTTCACATAATGACATTTCCATCATAGTATAAAGAAAAGTAGAATACATCATTTAGCAGAAGGGAAATATAAGAACCATATATGGCAGAGAACTTTAAATGATCATTCAATTAGAACAAAAATATTTTGATAGACACACATTTGAAATCCCATGCTTAAAATTAAAATTTTGAGAAATCGCTAATGTAATGTCCTGAATAGTTATCTAGGAACCTAAAAAAAAAATCTATGTCTTTTAAAAGTAATAATGTATGTAATGTTCATAAAAAGTAAATGACATTTTTCCTTCAAAGAGAACTAGGATTGGGATCTCATGGACTGTGAAATTAAAGAAAGACCTGAAAGAAAGAAAGGAGACACAATCAAGGGTCAACCTCTAATTTTCACAAATCTTGAAACAAGAAAAGGCTCAAATGACTACTAACTGAGAAACAAAAAGAGTTGAAAGAAACTTAAAATGACTAGTTTACTCACTATGATGGAATATAAGAGAGGCTATATGTTTGTTGATGTTTCTCTTGTAGGTTGTTGGGATGGAGGTGGAATAACGGTATTATCCACTTCTTGTCAATCCGTTTCAGTTATTTTAACCAAGGATTTTCTTAACCATTGTTCAATATACTCCCGCATAGGAGAAATTGTTATTTCTTGTTTAGTCTTGGTTTCAAATAATTCATTTTCCATCTCTTTTAGATCAAGGCTCAGTTGATGAAGTGTGTCTTCAATATCTTCATTTTTGTTCATGTATCAGATTAACCACCTTTCCACTTCTTCAGAATATTCAATTGAGTCATTAAATTTGTTGGACCAGGAAACCTTAAAGGCATCCAATTGTTCTTTGATAAGAGCATTGAGTCCATGTTTAAGTGTGGTCCCTACATTTCTTTAGTTAAATCAACAAGTTTTAAAAATAAATCACCTCTTTTTGTATTTATAACTTCACATTCGGAAAACATTCCCCGCAAGAATTTAATTCTCCTCAACCAACAAGCATTTATTTGTTTCAAACGAGCCTTGGAAGGAATATTTTTCACTCTCCTATGTATATCACTTAAACTTAAGACCTTTGCCGAAAATGTACCCACAGCTTCTTAGTAAAATATTTCATCATTTTCCAAGTCTTTTTGGAGATATTATTTAAAATGCAAGACCCTTGTTGAGAGAGTAGATGAATTTGTTGTTAACTTCCATATTTCAAGGATCAAGGTTATCCTTTTCTTAATGGTATCTCCAATAAAATTTCTTACAATCATCAATAAACTTGATGAACCTCTTGGCTTGGAGCTTGTTTCTGGTACATCCTCAAGACTGCATAATGGTTGTATACCGGTAATGAGTTTGACAAACAAATGCCTTGGAAGCAAATATTTTTCCAATTCTTTTAATTTGTTCTTTAAGATCAAATTCTTCTTCTCTATCTCATCGATGGAATACTTTAAGGCTTAATCGGTTGCTTCATGAAACTCTGTGACTTTCGAGGGTCTTACCCCTTGAAAATTAATCTCTGATTTCCATTTTTTAGAAACCTTTTATTTCTCCAATTTACTTTTCAATTAAAAACTTGTTTTAATTCTTGTTCTAGGCCATGTGGTGCAAAGTGATTGACATGAATATCATTTCACAGTACCCAGAAATGTGGGATGCGATATTGGGGGTTAGGGAAAATAAAATGGAAATGATGGGAGGAATCTGCATCCGTAGTCAATAAAATCAGTTAAGTGTCAAAAAGAGGTACAATGTGAGTGACGCGGAAATGGGAAGGATCTTTTTGGGGGTTGCGGGTTTGCGGTTTGCAGGACATAGGTATTGTGGGATGAGGGATAACTTAGTCTTCCATAAACCAAACTTATTTTAATACATAAACAACATATTCTTCCTTGCAGAAGACAAAACCAAGCCAAACCAAGCCAACATGTTACTAATAAGTAAGCTACTAGTGTATAGTTAGAACCTAGACCCTAGTTCTCCTCTATCCATCTTAGAAGGTAATCTATCCCTACTCTCATGTCAACAAACTTCCCCACCAAATTGCATCCTAAAAGGTCAAGGGTATAGTTGACTGTAATATCTTCCCCAACAACTATGGACATGTCCCCTCCTCGACTTCTAATGACCTTACATTGTTTATGCTTCCTTTGATCGACCCCTTCTTTGCACTGCGCTCCCTACAAGTGAATCAATTCAACCCTTGAACCGATTAACCCAAAACCTTCCTCAAAAGCCAAGTGAACCACATGTTCCTTTAGCACTTCTCATCTCTAAAAACTCTATGGAAATATGGAAAAGAGAAAGAAAAGGACTGTTACCCCTACCCCCACTTAAACCGAGACACCACTTTTACCGAAAATAAGTTTTTTCAAATATTTATTGACGAAATAAAAATTAAGGTAAAGCAAGGTCGGAAACAACTAATATCTTTGAATGAAAAAATATATTTTGCAAGAGGGATTGGTAGTACTTTCTATTGATTCAATAGATTTGGTCATATACATACAAGGGGAAGGTAATAAAAAAGGAATCAGATGATCATGTTATTCCTTCCTTTCGACAACGAGTCTAGAGAGTTTGAGCATGAAGGAGGTTGTTCATTTTCCCAAACATTAACTCCCAAGATAGTAAAATCGATTGGAGACATTACACCCAAAGACGTGACCTGTGTAGAGGGGGAGGCTTATAACAATTCAAAATCTAGATATATCTAGCATCTATACCGCCAATATTATCACTACTCATGCCATTTAACCATGGACTTGAAAAACCCTTAGCTTCACATTATCTAAAGTATGGGGAAGTGGTTTTGTCTTCCTCCAATGACTAATACCTAGTTTCCACAAGGGATGCTACACATGGTGGAGAGAAAGAGACTTGGTCTTTGAACATAACATCTTATGAATAATCCACCAATTGGACCTCTTCTTCCATGGTCATCTCCTTCGAAAATACCACTCATGTACTTTCCCTAGTATCCTACAAAAATCCCAACCAAAATTGTCTCTATTTAATCATTATCAAAGTTACCAAAGGAAACATCATAAGATTTGCATGACACCTAACCATCAACCCTATACACAAAATAAACTAAAATATTGAAACCAAATTACATTTTTACCTCATACCCAAAAGATTCCTTTTATTTTATTGTAATATAAAATAATCAAACTATTAAAACTCACGAGTTTGGGGTTTTCAAATAAAACCATATTATAACTCTTTATTAATAAGTAAAAAATAGTGTTAAGAAGGATGGTATATAACGTACATACGTGAAATCTCTAACTATTACCATATTCTTCCTTCCTTGCCCTATATATATATATATATATAAAAAAAATTTTAAGGTCACGACCAAGCCATACACCAAATTGGTTTATGAGACCTCTTTGTTTGTGGAACAAAGGACCTCTTTTGTGCAACGATTTGACTGCTAAAGTCTACGGAGGTGTGCATACCCTACCCCCCTCTAAATTAGAATCTATGACCTCCAAGAAAGAAACACATGTTCTCAACTATTAAGAAACACAAGATAATCCAATATATATTTGATAATCTTATTCATAATCTAAAACATAATATAGTATTTTGTATTGGTTCAAAATTAAAATAATAATAATAAATCAAAACCATTAATAGTTAATAGTGGTTTGATATATTAAAATTTCTAGATTGATTTTTTAATAAAAAAATCATACTTATCTTTTAATTTATAGAAGTTAATTTGAGTTTAATTATAGTTTTTATCTTTGATGATTAATCTATTATGTTTATATTTTTTAATGTATAGAAACTAATTTGATTTTTATTATGGCTGTCATTTTGGCAATTGGTTTTTTCGTATATGAGCTTGATTTTTCTGGTTTTCTATAGTTTAGTATATGGTAAGGGTTATTTTGAATTTGTTTATTATTTAATTGATAATTTTGTTTGATGCCATTGATTTAATGAGGGAGTGGGGTGGCGGTGATGTGCTAATATTAGATTTTAGCAAGCACCACGTTTGGTATCTATGACTTGCATTAACTCTAGTTACATCTCAACATTGGCAACGTTGGTTTCGCTGACATTTGCCTTTGTCCTCCAATATTTAGTATCCTCTATTATCCTAGTCTCGATATTAGCGGTGTCTATGCAGAGCTCAATTTGGCAAGATCTATTATAAGAAGATGGCAGAGAATCGTGTTTAAGTAGCATTGAAGACAACTAATCTCAATTTTCTCGCGGTTGTTAAAGGAGAGTGGAAGAGAATAGTTTTGAAGAAGCATTTTCATGGACAGGGTTTTTTTTTTGGTAAGCCCATGTGGTTGTGCTTGGTTCATTACCTTCATCTTCTTTCCTTCCCTCATGTGTATGCTAATATTAATGAGGTTTTAGAACAAATATATTATTTCATGTATGTTAAAAACTTCAATAATAATAATATAATAAAATAAAAGTAATAATAATATAATAAAATAAAAGTAAAAACTAGTAATGGAGTTTTTATATATCCAAATCTTTAAATTTTAAAGTTTTGGTGGGACCACCTAAATAAGGAAGAGAAATTGGATGAGGAATATACAAAATGTAATACTTTTAAGCGCAACTTCAAAGATAAGTACTTAGGCACAATGTATTACCAAGGAAAGAAGATGAATATCATGCACTTGAGCAAGTCAACCCGACTCATGGATAATACAAATGGAAGTTTATGGAATTATACAAGTATGCACATGGACTCAGTGAATAGTCATGAGTAAGAAGCTTTATAGGACTGAGAGATTGTGTCAAGGATAGAGTTCAAACCTTCATGTGTAACACCGTGATAGATGGGATATTAAGGACCTAGTTATGTGTAGTAGAAGCATAACAAAAGAAAGAGTTGAGTGGCGGACTTAACTAGAGAAACAACCATCACAAGACTTGGAGAAGGAGTTTTGACTAGAGAAAATACCATTCAATGTTGCAACCTGAATTCAAAAGAGAAGAAGGACCAAGAGGAAGCATTGGATTTACCAACCCAAAGATCAAATGTTAAGGATGCACATATTTAGGACATAAATCCTACAAGTGTTCTTGAAGAAAGTATCAAACAAAAGGAAAAATTAACTACTTGGAGCTTAAATACATTATGGGTGAAGCAATTAAAGGTAAAATTTATGTAGTTGTGGATGACAGGAAAGCATAATAGTAAGCTTCCTTGATCTACTCCCAAGATAGTATATCTTGACATACATATACTTTCTTGATTGACATCATAAGAACTCAAAATTTTATAAACCTTAAAGTTGTAGTTAATTATAAGCTTAACACTGAAAATCTCCAAGATCCTTGGAAGGTGTAGATGGATAACAATACTAAGAAATGGATTAACCAAGCATTGGATCAATGTGCAATGGATTTAGGTGGTGGATGAATGCCATTTATTTTCATGAATTAGCTTTGGGATCTTATATAGAATAATTGGGCAAGACTAGTTGGAGCTCTATCAAGCCAAAGTAGATTAGTTTGAGGAGAAGACTAAATGTTTAAATGATGAAGGAATATCTAGAAGTATCTAAGGGGATAAATCCTTAGTGACAATGAGATAGATATTAACAATGCAAGCCACGTGCATTGTGCATAAAGGTTACAAGGGTTACCTTGTTCATATTAATGAAGTGTCAGGCGAACCAATTATGGAAGTGGATCAATTGCCAGTAGTAAGAGAATCTATGGATGTTTTACTGGAGGAATTACTCAAGTTGCTTCCAATTAGATAATTAAATTATAAAATTGACCTGATTCTCGAAGAAAACCCAATATCTAAAGCACCTTATTGATTGGGAAATAATGAGATTAGTGAAGTAAATATGTAATTCCAAGAGTTACTTGAAAAAAGAATCATTTGATTGATTGTATCTTCTTGGAGTGCACTAATGTTGTTTGTCAAAAAGAAGGATGGTACACTTTGCATGTGTATTGACTACCAATCAATAAATAAAGGAGAAAAAGTGTTTTCAAAATTGGATTTATGACTAGGATATCATTAAATTAAGGTATAAGAAGTAGATATTCCTAAGACTACATTCAAAAATCGATATGGGCATTTTGAGTTCTTAGTACTACCTTTTGGATTTACCAATTCATCGACTATTTTCATGAGATTAATGAATGATGTGTTTTGATGGTGTATTGATTTATTCTTGTAATGAGGAAGAGCATGAAGAGCATCTTCACATAGTTTTGAAAAAGTTGCAGGAGCATAAGTTATATACTAAAGTTTAGTGAATGTGAGTTTTTTTTAGGAAGAGATCCAATATCTTGGACATGTCATATCTGAGGAAATATTGAAAGTAAATCCCAAGAGGATTGAGGCTATATCCAGCTGGTCTACCCAAAAGAATGTTGTAGAAGTTAGATTTTTCTTGGGATTAAAATGATATTAACAAAGGTTCATCATTAAAGAATTTTTGAAGATTACAGGACCTTTGTCAAAATTTCAAGGTAATGGAACAAAATTTGTATGGGAATCCTTTCACAAAGAAAGATTTTAAGCACTAAATCAATTAATTATGGTATCTCCTTGTTACATAATTTTGATAATAAAAAAAAATATGGGCTAGATCAATCAAAGTTACGAATATTAGTATTTCATGAAGCTCATGATTCCCCATATTTTGGACAACTAGGATATCCATGGAACTATTCAAGTATCAATCAAATATATTACTGGTTGGGACTAAAAGTAGATAAGGTGATGTATGTGGTCAGGGGTCTAGATTGTCAATAGATAAAATTCAAACATTAGCATCCAATATAAGAACTAAATCCTTTAAGTATGCCTAATTGGAAGTGGGAAAAAATCATGATTGATTTTATTACAATATTATCAAGGACTTCCAAAGGCAATGGATTTATTTTCGTAGTAGTTGAATGATTAACCAAGGTAACACATTTTATTCCAGTCAAGACTGCTCATCAAGCATGTTGCATTACTCGTATATTTATATGAGAAGTGATAAGATTACATGGTGTACCAAAAGTTATTATGTCAGATCAAGATTTAAAATTCACTTCAAAATTTTGGAAGAATTTATTTCAATAATTGCACAAAAAGTTAAGTATTGGTATAGTTTATCATCAAGAGTCCAATGGAAAAATAAAAAGAGATAACTAAGTTTTGGAAGATATGCTATGAATGTATGTAATGGATCAACCTAGGAGTTGGGAAGATTATCTTCCACTGGTGTAATTTGCTTCTCGTAATGGTTAACACCATTCACTGAAGAAGAGCTTGTTTGAAGATTTATA
>ML798408.1:0-38967 GCA_009831015.1 Picea engelmannii
TTTTTTTATTTGTACACATATGGCACTCTACCCAACATTACTAATCATCTCACTTTTAAAGATTGTTTTGGTTTTCAACTTTATAACATTTCATCGTCATATTAAAGGTCAATTGTAAGTAACTAACAAAACATTTATTCCCTTATCACACACAACCATAAGGATTCCTATACATAACACAACAACCACCTTTTCATTCATCACAATTAATTGTAGCCCTCACAACATCACTCACCTCTCCCTTTAGAAAGGCTTTCAATTTGTAGAGACCATAAACATTGTTTAGTGAACTCCTCTAGCTATGAAAATTCCTTGGAGAACTTGCTAAAAGGGCTAAGAATGTGTTTGAAACAATATATTAAGAATTATCCCAAAAAAACATCAATATCAATCAATCTTTTCGTTTATATGAATAGAACTAACATTATCTTAAAAAAAATATTATTATTATTATTTAACTAAAAGAGAGTTTGTTGACTGCACACATATGTATAAAATGTTTGAAAGGACAAAAAGGTGTGAAATAAGGGTATTGGTGAAATAGAGGGTAATAACCCCATAAAACTATGGGCTATCCCTTGAATAAACAATATATTAAGAATTATCCAAAAAAACATGAATATCAATCAATCGTTTAGTTTATATGAATAGAACTAACATTATCTTAAAAAAAATATTTAAGAATTATCCAAAAAAACATGAATATTAATCAATCGTTTAGTTTATATGAATAGAACTAACATTATCTTAAAAAAAATATTATTATTATTATTTCGCTAAAAGAGAGTGTGTTGCCTGCACAAATATGTATAAAATGTCTGAAAGGACAAAAAGGTGTGAACTAAGGGTATTGGTGAAATAGAGGGTAATAACCGCATAAAACTATGGGTTATCCCTTGAAAAATGTTTAAACCCTAGTTTTAAGTCTTCAAACTAATTCTTGGGTGCATATTACCTACGACAACTCTAGATCAACTTCAGTTGAGTAGTCAAAATAATATTACATATAAAAAGGAAACATATATCCACAATAAACCCTAGAACATGAGTGCACTATGGGAGGGATAAATTAGTGCTACCATTGATTTCAATAACATTAATCATAAAGAGAAGGATGCCAAGCATTAAAATTGTTAAATAAGGAGGAGCAAGTTACCTACTTTGATACTATGTTGAGATCAAAAGAGAAAGAAAAAGATGAAATGGAACCACCGACAAATTTTAAATCAAGATGAACCCATGAACAAGAGAAACATAAGCCATGGTGCTCATACGCTAAAGAATCATGCATGTAAGAGAAAGAATCAATCACTATGAATCAATATGATAAGATGGTACAAATGAGAGCTGGAGTTTAATGTCTATACACAACACAAGTGAGGTGTCCCTTTAAGAAGAGAGGCATCCCGTTAGAAGGGGTTATAGGACAACATAACAAGGGAAGACACCTCTAAATGGTGACTACAAGAATCTAGTCAAATAATAGAAAATACAATAAAGAGGGTGATTAGCCATAAATGATGAGATGTTAAGATTACCATCATTCCAGCACAATGCTCTGATACATAAGTGGAATGTAACATAATTGTAATTAGCAGTTGACATCAACCTCGAGTTTAGTACATTAATTTTATTGGTCATTTTAGTTGTAAGATGTTATGTGATATTTAGATAATACCACACCACAATCCATACTTGCTAAAATGGTTTAGTTCGACTATTTAAAACCCAATTACTTCATACTTGAGTAAGTGTGACATGTTGGGTTTAGACAACACACCTTGCAATTATACTCGTTTGGGAGGACGTTTCTTAAGCATTTGGTTTTCCATATGCCTGAAAATACTTGAGAATATCTCGTTTAAATGAAGAAGCCCATGAAAATCTTCTTGAGACTTGTATTAATTTCTCCACAATTAAATAAAGAATAGTATTTCCCCCAAAACCATCTTCCTGTTGTTTGTTGTGTTATTGTTTTATATCTTCTTCTTTGTTCATTAATTTGGTTTGTAGACTAGAAGTCTAGCAATTGGTATCAAAGCTGAGGTCGAGGGGTGGTTTATGAGAGTCAAGGCGCGTTGGTTTGTGCATAGAGGGAGAAGGGAGTTTATTAGAGTTGTGTGAAGAGGAGTCCTATCGAGGGTTTCAAGAGGAGAAAGGATCGAGCCCATATGTCCACACTATGTGAAAAAGAGAAAGGGTCAAGATTGTATGTCCAGGTCGTAGAGAAAGGGATGAATTGAGTCAAGCATTTTTTACATGTCGCATGCATAAGAGAAACGGTTGAGTCTTCCACCATTGTGCTTCAATCATCGTTCAGTCCTATTTATTCGCCTAATATTAATTTTGTTAGTTCCCATCTGGGAAATGGCGGGGGAGGTGGAGGATCTGTTGGAGGAGCATTTGGTTCCAGAAGAGGGTCACCTCACTAATTCTACAAAAGGCCTGCCCCCAACAGGTGGTGGAAGTGATTTATGGGGAAAATATATGGAGGTTGGTGTTAATGGAAGAAAGGAGGAAGAGAATGTTGAGTAGTGGAATAATAAAAGGCCTCAAAAAGGAAAGACATCATGTGAAGATGATCCCCAATTCAATGAATTTTTGGATGCAAGCTTCAAGTCTTGAACATGATGATGAAAACAAGAGTCGAGTGTTGAGGAAGGGGATGCAACATATCCTGACTCAATGGGGATTTGGATAGTTTGAATGCATAGTCTAAGGTGGAGTCAAAACACCTTTTTATATGTAAATGGGAATACAAATGTAAGAATTGGTTAGGCACACGTATTCCAGTTTTGAAATGTCTCTAGTGTTATGGAAAGAGTTTCCTCACCCTATGCAAATTTTCTCAAAAGCCCTTTTTCCATTTCCCTATGGAGACTTGAAGTCCATTTTTGCAAATCCCAAAGCTAAAAAAAATATTTTTCCACATATACACACCCTAACTATTATACAGCATGAGTATGCACAAGTTGCACCACTACAACGCATGTACATCGAGTTTTGTGCCCAAAATTAAAAAAATAGTGTCGATTTTCTATGTCACGTCACGTGATCCATGATCCTTGACCTTCCATATATTGGAAGTGTTCCGACTCGACCCTTCAGTTCCACTTGAACGCTATAAATGGGCCATATCCGAGCTATGTAAGAGAGGAGAAGAATTCAAATTTGAGAGCAAAGTTACTCTGGAAAATTATTCACTTCATATTGAGTCTGCATCCCATTGTCCTTTTAAGTATGAACACATTGTTCATCCCCCAAGCTCTTCCCTACTTGGTTGAGAACCTCATTGTCTCTCTTATATGATATTTCCTTTGGTGGAGGATTGAAGTAGTGGAGGTCCGGTTGGAAGGAACTTAGTTTCTCAGTTATGAAATGTGTCGACACGAAAGTTTGTAATTCATTCACTTCTGTTGATTACATTTTAATAAAAATACGATTTTCTCATCCAATTAATATCTTGAAAATATTTGAATTGTTATTCCATGGGCATATTTGTTATGAATGTTGATGGATTATGCTATTGAATGTGCTAAATTTATATATTATCACCATATGCTTGTGTTTCTTGGTTGTTAAGGACAAGTTGCATGTGTATTTATTTCAGTCAAGTGCTCAGTAGTGGACTTCATCGAACGTATGGACGAGGTAGGCTCTTTATCTTGTCTTATTAGCATATTTCTTTATATAGAATACCTGGGATTAGAGTTTATTTCTATAGTCATTTCTGTCTGTTGTGGTTTACCCCTAGCCATAGAGATATTTTCCTCATAACATAATTGGCAACCATACTGGGAATAAAATATTGTCTTCGGGGTTTGGAATGTTTTTCACCTTTGATTTCTCTTGTTTATATTGATTTTCTTGTCGTTTGACTGCTTGACAACCTCTGTTCATTCTGAGTCTGAGTTTCTTATCCTTATCTTGACAGTGTTTTAACACATATATGCGGTTTTTTACCTAATAGACACATACATATGTGTGATGTCCTTCTGCAAGAGGTGTATATACATGGTTTTCTCTTGAACAGTTGCGTACAACATCATTTTTTTCTTGGTTGTTGAGTTTGATGTTTGTTGGGTAAGTTTTGATGGTTGTTGAGTCTTCTTGGTTCTTTGTTATGACTGTTAAGTGTTTGTGGAATGATAGGAAACCTTTCTATGGTTGAATTTCTGGGTGGTGCCTTTGTCATCATCCTTTTAATTGATTGTCCTTGCATATTGGGATGGGTGTTTGCTTCTTGATATCCTACTTGGTTTGTCTCTATTTAGATATAGTATAATTTTTATATCAATTTGTTGTTCAATCCTTGCATTTTCATTCTTTTATATTAAAAAAAATAATAATAATATTAGGCATTTTGCATTGTTGGCATTTGGTCTTTTGGGTTCTTATCATTGATCTTAGCACATGTATATAAATATTGCATCTTATTTGGAATTGAAAAACTAAATTAAAAATTGCATTTTGAAAAGTTATCATTTATTGGGAATTGAAGTTAGGACTTTGCATGTTATTCATATTCATTTATTTTACTTGTTGAGTCATAACAACATTAGTTTCAAGACCGCACCTTTTTTTGAGTAAGAAAGGCCACTAAAATCAACACTAATAATTTAAAATTGATTAGAAACGATTTTATTTTCTAGGGTGCACAAACTAGCTTAGGATTTAGAGCCTTGGAATAGGATTTTGTGAGTAAACTTCTCCAAGGCTATTAAAGAAACATATATGTCTAACTAAGGGAGTGGTGAAATCCATTATATAATTGGTGAATTTATAAGGCTCCTCTTACACTGGAGTTAAGAATGAGGTCGCGTGAGGTTGGTTGAGGGGATATCCCCCCAATACCTTCCTAACGTTATATATATTTCCGGGGATCTATTCGTATATGGGGATCTTGCTAGTACCTTAACCTCTATGAGAGGTGGTGCTTTTGAGGTTTATGGATTTGTTACTCTGCCCATACATTACTTGACTTACGATTGTTTTCCTATGCATCAGTTACCATGGTTTCTTAGTTGCTTGACATAGGTACCACATAGGTTACTTGCAGGGTTTATTGAGTAGGTACCCTAGGTCAGATAAGGGTCAGACAACACACAACCTTTATGGAGGATTACCTCTCAGAGGGGATTTGACCTACTGGTTGTTAAGCCCATGAGGGCCCTTATAATTGATTCTGATACCTCTGATATTTTCTAGGGAGTCTCAGGCCCCTCTTGGGTGAGGCATACCTACTTTAGGGAGGGAGGCCCCTTTCATCCACTTTATCCTATTTGTGTGCATATTGTCCTTTTGTTTTTTTTGTTTTGGTGTGCTCTGTGATTACTAGTTGACCTTAGGTTTGTTTTTATATCTCGAGTATTGAGTCATCGTGGAGCCAGACCAGCTTCCCTATAGGTCTCTCCGCTTGTTACAATTACCACTGCATTTTAAGTCTTTGCCTTCTAAAAGGTGTAAAGTTATCAAACATGGTACACAGACCTCCACTTATCAGACTTCTGATCATACAAGGATGAGTACTAAATCGAGTAAGAAAGATACTGGGAGTCCTTCAACTTCCATACCCACTATAGTTAACGACACTCATTCGACACCTTCAACCACAATGGTTTTAGTGTTGTAGGTTCCTATCATCACTCCTTTCCATCCTATAGTGAGTAATCAACCTATAGCCATGAACCCTTTTGGGTCCCTTTGTC
Organism: Picea engelmannii; assembly: GCA_009831015.1. Lineage (NCBI taxonomy): Eukaryota > Viridiplantae > Streptophyta > Pinopsida > Pinales > Pinaceae > Picea > Picea engelmannii. Next base: position 5,709 of record ML798408.1, read on the forward strand.
ACTCGTTGGGCTACAATATGGTATGCTGAATTTCACATCCCAATTTTCATCCTCCATCCCAATGTCTAGTGTGAATACTAGTATTGTACTTTGGGGCACGTCTCCTCCACATACTCCATTTTCATTTGGTGGTGCTCATGTTCCAAAAATGACTCCTATAGTTGGAGGCCTTCCTCATATTAACGTCGGGTCTAATCTTGTTATTAATGCTTCTAGATGGAGTAACCAAGATGGCAGACAAGCTACTTCTTACTGTCCATTATTTACACCTACCTCCTCTGTACCGATTCTGACCAACACATTTGGCATGACGAATCCACCTTTATCCTCTAGATTCACACCTAGAGGAGGTTAGTTTCATACCTTGGGAAACCCCCAACCTAGAGCCACTCCAGCTGGGAGAAATTTTTACAACCCTCATCAGAACATTCCTACTGGAATGGTGCCCAACCAACCCATCATGAATCATTTCGAAGGAGGGTCTTACCACCCTAGACAGGGCGATCATGCATACCAGAACCCTGGATGGCCTGCGATTCCCCAACAATCTTTCTAGGGAGCTTGGGGCCAGATGCCACAACCTTGTCTCCCTTTTCCGTCCATGCTCAATCTTCCAGAATTGTCTAATTTAATGAATGACCCTATGTGTCATGATCTGACATGGCCCCCCATATCCACCAAGATTCCTTTCGATATTCCAAAATTCAAAGGAAAAACTAGTGAGAATCTTGGTGATCATGTCACTAATTTTCACCTTTGGTGCTCTTCGAACTCCCTTAATAACGATTCTATTTGGTTAATATTTTTTCAACACACCCTAATGGGGGTCACCACAAAATGGTACATTGAGCTATCGAGGGGGACATACAGAACTTTTAATTAGATTTTTTTAGTCTTCCTCAACCAATTCCAATTGTCTGTTCGTTATGATGTTGGCATAGAAATTCTTTCGGACTTTCATTAGGACAAAGCCACTCATATCTCATATCACATGCAAGAGTGGCGTAGATGGGAGAGGTTGATAAAGGCCTACATACCCCCATAATTCCTTCTAGAGTGGTTCCTTAAGTCTCTACAGCCTTATATTTCGAAGGATGTTTCTACATCTGAGGTCACATATGAGGAAGAAGATATTTTTAAATCCCAATAGTTAGATCTCATATATGATTAGTCTGGGATGCTATATGAGATTCTTGCAGATGCACCGAGGTCAAAATATGACCCTAGACAAAATCTTAGGCCTCATGTTGATGGCATTGTAGGCTCCGCCAATGTGAAATCTGTAGACTTGGTAACAAGCCATTTGAAAGTGTTGTCTCTAAACCAGTCTGTAGGAGGACCATATTCATCTGTGTCCTCCACTCCCACTCAATCGGTAGATGTACATTCTATGGAATCATCGACCAACCCAAATGGTAACCATCAACTAGGAGGGAATAAAATAAAGGACATGGTAATAATCGTAGGGGTGGGAAGAATAATAATAAACCCAAGGACAATGGTAATAATGAGAAATTGAATAATAATGTTGGTGAGGGAAAGAAATAGAGAAAGGTGAAGTTTCCCTGTAATATTTGTACAAATGATCACCTTACCGATTTATGCCCCAAAATTGCAGAAGCTGTGAGGCTTTTATGACTACCTCCCGCTGTGATGACTAATCCTTTTCCACAAAATCAACACATGGCCTTGAGCTCCTCGAATGTCGAAAATGCGGTGAGTGGGAGTCAAAACCCACCAACACAAGATGGTGATTTTTTATGCATCCATATGGTTAAATATGAGGTTAATGTAGCCACTCGTTCTTGCGATTATAGTTCTCCACAAACTCCTCCTAGTATCAAGTCTCCCCCTCCTTCGAAGACACCCTTATAGATCGAAAATATAGAGCCACCACCTCATATTCAAAAAGGAGTACTCATGCTCTCTACACACAATCCCAATGCTAGAGCCACCCAAAATTACTCTATTGTTGAAGATCTTGGTCAAACTCCTTGTGCGATGTCGGCTATGGAGGTACTACAGACGTGTCATTCATAGAGGAATTCCTTTCTATCTACGTTAGGAGATATATATCCTTGTGGCTCTAAATTTAACAACTTTGATATCACAGATGTGAAGCCTCGCATACCTTACCATGTGGAATTCCAAATTCACATGGGTTACTCAAAGTATACCATCATATGTAATGTTGTTGATGAAGGGGTTGCAACATGTGTGATGTCCTTGGTATTTTGGAAATCCCTTGACTCTCCAACCCTTTCTCAGTCTCTAACCATGTTGACTTCTTTTTATGGTTGTTCCTTCCACCCTCATGGTATTCTTTCTACCTTCCTGGTCTAGTTAGGTAGGAAGACGGTAGAGGTGGATGTCAAGGTGGTTGATGTGCCCATCGACTATAACTTGTTTCTAGGACACAATTGGACTTATGCTAGGACTGCAACCATATCGTCCTTCTTTTGAACTCTTTTCTTTCCTCACGATGGGAAGATCATGATGATCAACCAATTTCCATTTGCGTATGCTAGCCCCAATGCATCTTTTACACTGTCGATCCTCGTGATCGATAATTCTCAGCCGACAACTGAGAATATTGGTGTCAAAATGTATTCATAACTTAGGGGTACCTTCGACTTCATGGCACCGATTCACCTTATATATCCCATGTCTAGTAGGTTTGCTTCGTCAAAGAGGTTCGTTCCTTTCTGCACTTCATATTTTAATGTTCCATGGGCCCTACCTTTCTTGACTGCATCTTGTGAAGGTAAGTCACATACTGGAATGGCCATGACACTATCGAAAATAGAGATCTAGTGTATCATGTTGTTCTTGACTCTTCCGTTGGTCCAGATCTTGTTACCTCGTAGACGGTCAAGGAGGATCCTGTTCTAGAGCCTGTGTGGACCACTGCATCATCTTGTTCACGTGACCGCCTCGATGAGACTTTACCTTCGGACTAAGCTATCATAGAGGCCATGAATGGTTCTAAAAGGGCATGGAATGATATGCATCATGGCTCTTATTTTCTCCCAAAGCTTGCCATAATCAAACAAGATGATTTTAGATCTACCTTGAGTGAGATAGTCTGTCACGCCGCAGTTCCACTTGATACGCATGAAATTTATACCGAAGGAAACATGGGGAGTATCGCTCCTACCTTCATGATCAATATCTCTCATATTCCTAGCAAGTTTGAAAATGTATACATCAGTGCAGATTTTTTGTCGAAAGAAATTATGATCTTCGTCTAGCTCTTCAAATAATTTTGTGATGTGCTCACTTGGTCATATGAATAGATTCTAGGAATTGACCCTCATATTATCGAACATGAGATTAAAACCTAATTGAATGCTAAGCTTGTTTGACAACTACTTAGAGTTGACAATCCTAGGAAGGCCCCTGCTCTTAAGGAAGAGGTAGAAAAACTACTTAATGATGGATTTATCTACTCGATTCCCTTGACTGAATGGGTATCCAATATCGTTCCAGTGAATAAAAAGCAAGGAACCATCCACGTATGAATGGATTTTTGTGACCTGAATAAATCTTGTCCCAAATATAACTTCCCGACACCCTTCATCGATCAGGTTCTTGAATAATGTGTAGGAAGCAAGTTTTTATTTTATGGATGGATTTTCAGGGTGTAACCAAATTTAGATTAAGCATGAGGACCAACATAAGATGAAATTTATTTTCCCTTGGGGTATGTTCACATACCAGAATATGTCTTTCAGCCTTAAAAACACCAAATAAACCTTCCAACGAGCCATGACCTTCACATTTCACGATCTCAAGCATATAGTTGAATCCTATATCGACGATCTCACTTCTCACTCTTGTAAGAGAGTGGATAACCCTAAACACCTTCAACTAGTTTTGAAATATGTCTCCATTATCGAATCCGTTTGAACCCTCATAAATGCATATTTTTCATTAGGTGAGGTTGACTTCTAGGATTTTTAGTCTCTGAGAATGGGATCATGGTAGATTCGTTAAAGGTGGAGGAAATACTTTCATTTCCTCCCCCGTGCATTATTTTTCAACTTCAAGGTTTACAGAGGAAAGATAATTTTTTACGACGGTTTATAGTGAACTATGCCAATATTACTAAGGGCTTCATGCATCTTTTAAAGAAGGACACTCCTTTGATCTTAGATGAGGGAGCCAAATAATCCTTCGATTCTTTGAAGAAAGCCCTGGTTTTGATGCCTCTGCTAAAGTCTTTGGACAACAGTAGAGATTAGCTTCTTTATGTCACCGCGTCCGAAGAGACGATTGGTATGGTATTGGTTCAAGAGGATGATGACCTCCATGAGCACATCATTTACTATATTATTTGAAACCTAGTCGGCCCTGAACTCAAGCATTCTCATGTTGAAAAGCTAGCTTTGGATGTCATTCATGCAGTTCAACGATTACAACACTATTAATTTATTTGAAAAACTAGTGTGGTTGCCAATGTCAATCCATTTCAGTACGTCCTCACTAGGTGTATCATAGGGGTAAAGTAAATAAATGGATTCTCATTCTACAAGAATTCGATCTCGAATTCACTTCTGCGAAGTCCAAAAAATCACTAGTTTTTTCATATTTAATATTTGACTTCCCTCAGTTAGATGAGGATGTTATTCATGTTGATTCATTTTTGGATAAAAACATTTTCCTTGTCATCTAACCCCTGTTATGGATATATTGTTGTTTATCTTCAAACTTTGAAGTTCCCACAACATCTCTCGCGAGATGATCAACCACATATACGATACCATGCTAAGAACTACCTTATCATCGATGACACTCTTTATCGTCAAGGAGTAGACAATTTCTTGCATCTTTGTTTGAATCAAAAAGAAGTTGAGTCTATGATAAATGACTACACATTGGGGCTTATGGTGGTCATCTATCTGGGCTTGCGACAACTCAGAAAATTTTGGGAGCCGGTTATTTTTGGTCATCTATTTTTAAATATTTCTTCGAAGTAGTTAAGAAGTATCACCCCTTCTAGGTGTTCAATAAAAAAATGTGTTTGCATCCAACCCCTCTCCATTCAATCGTTACCGTCAGTCCCTTCACCAAGTGGGTGGTGGATTTTTTGGATTGAAACCCAACTTTGGTTGGGGGGCATCAACATAATATCATGGTCATATATTACTTTACTAAGTGGAATGACGACATGCCTACAATTAAATATAATGGTAATACTATTTCCCTCTTCATATTGAATCAAATTACAGCCAGGCTTGGAATCTCGAGTGAGATTGTCACTAATCATGACTGTCACTTTTAGAATGAAATGATGGAAGAACTAGCATCAAAAATGGGATTTAGGCATGGCCATTTTTCCCCTTACTACTTGCAAGAAAATGGAAAAGTATAGGCCATAAAAAAGTCTCTTAAAACCATTTTGCAGAAAAATGACAACCATAGCAATATGACTGACATATCATGCTTTATCTAAAACTTTGGGCATATTGAACCTTGGTTAAAACTTCCACCATTTTTTCTCCTTTCCAGTTACTGCACAGTGTGGAGTCGATATTACCTATTGAATGCAACATCCCTTCTCTTATATTGCCAGCTGCATTCCTACCTGAGACTTACGATCTCGAACAACGCCTCGTACACCTAGAGAATCTATATGAGCAGCGTCAAGATGCCTCCATGGATATTGAAGTGAATAAAATATGTGTCAATTTCCAATATGATAATTTTGTCTATCCTCGATAGTACGTTGAGGGTGACTTGGTCCTTATATATGGACAAGCCAAAGAAGCATTGGGGGAAGGCAAGTTCAAACCCATGTGGCACGGTCCCTATATTGTGCTACGTGTCTTAGAAAAAAGAGCCTATGAATTAGAATATTATGAAGGGACCATGTTGGTTGAGCCTAGGAATGGGTTCTATTTGAAAATATATTATGCTTGAGCCCCAAGCTTGGGTGTAAATATTTATATACTAATGTATTTTAATGTATAAATATGTTCCCTGTGTTTGTATCTTCATCTCTCTTATCAAGATTTCCCTTGGTTTGCATATGTCAATGGAGTCTTCATTCTACTTAGGATTCGTAGACAGGGCCAATCGTCATACACAAAACTTGGATTTTTCCACTTGGGTTGTTTACTCACCCGAGCGTCTACTAGTGCCTTCAGGTAGCATTTGCCTAGGGCCATCCACAAATAATGTGGCCAAGTATAGCGTTGTTATAGAAATTTTACATGATTCCATTTCACATGGTATTCACTCGTTAGAAGTTCACCTGGACTCACAGTTAGTATTATGTCAGTTGATCGATAATTACGATGTGCGAGACCCTACTCTACTTTGACGATTCTTACAGGTATGAATTTTAGAATGACATTTTGATTTGATTACTTATCATCACATAAAGATAAGTTCTAATTATGTATATGATGCATATGCTAATTTTGTTTTAGAGTGGCATTTGTCACATAACTAAAGAAAATAAAACACTTTCATCAATGTACACATTGTAACATAAGTAAAGTTGAAGATCAATGTTTTTATATATATTTCATCTTTCCAAACACTATGATTTTATAGTAAAATATTGGGGATCACACCCTTAAAATACAAATACGGTCGATCATAAAATAGTCATGAAATCTACGCCTGTGTCATCGGATGTGGGTTATGATAACCTACTATGGTGTTTGCGATATGTCAAAAGAGTTTCACCCAAACACGGGCCACACCAACCACCGACCGTTGTATCGCCTCTGACAGATCGTCCACCTAAACCATGACAATCCTTTGCGTCAAACAAGATAGGTTTCCCTGCAGATTTTGAAGCACTCTATCAGTGTCCCCTCCTTCTATCTCATCCCCGTGGTGCCTCTGTTGATGTCGTGGAAGTCTGTATGGCTGTTTTGGACCCACGTATGTGTCACACACATGTTTATTTAGTACTTGACATCATCCAAAAAAAAATTGTTTTCTTATACAAAAGCACAAAAAATTGAAATATTCAAAAAAATTTGGCATACCTATGTCTCTGTAGGTGGAAACTGGTGGTAACAACATGTCCATATCTCCTCTAAAGTCAATCCCTGCATAAGTGTACTCCTCCAAAGACATCACCTGTCGACTCCACTAGAATAAAAACTCATCGTTGTAGGGTGTTGGCACCCTACCTCCCCCCTTTCCCCTCATAACCTCAGTCCACCATGCCATAGCTGGATTTGGAGGTCCATGCAAAACAATCTCAACTCTAGGACCCAATCCTGGAACCTACTCGAAGAAAAAACTACAAAGGATAGACATGAACCCGAAGTTCCTCTTTCTACCCAGTTTGCAGTCTGTCAGCTAGCTCTTCATGTTGGCTACCAGTGAGGTGCACTAGTTGTAAACCATGGGTCACAAGAACTCCAATAAATATAACATAAGTGGCCTCGATGCCTGGTGCAAAGAGGTCGATGCTATGATCTGTTTCAACACTAGGACAACAATCTTGAGACTTAGATTGTTGATCTCTCTGATTGGTAGTTGTCTCCCTACCTTCTCGGTCCCTTCAATAAAATGAATGTATATGTAATACTATATGTTCATACCACTCCTATCTCCTCAGGCTTTGAGGTTTACCACCTCACCTCGACATGACAATCCTGTCAGGAAGTAGATGTCGTCAACTTCAATCCTTAATGGTTTTTCATCAAGTTTGAAGGTCTTAGTATCTAGATCCCAGTAGGTCACAAGAAAATGAAGCTGTCTCACTTGATTTATCATACCTTTGAGAGCCCAAAAGTTGTATAGCCCACATACTTTTTAAGGCCATCTGGGCCCCTGGATCTCTCTCCACTGCAACATCCACCTCTTTGATGCAGACCCTGGCCTTCTCTCTTAGGGGTTGCATGACCTCCTGGTCTAGGATTAATCAATAAACTAGGTCTGATTGACCCTTCAGGCCTCTGATAGACCCAAACCCCACTTACACAGGTCCTTTCTCCTATAGCACGGGTCGTATGAGACCCACAGACCTTCTCCGAGACGTTGTTCAAGCCTCAATGCCAAACAGGCACTAACTCCTCTTTGTTAATCCCTTTCTCCCTTGTGACCACTGGTTGTGACCACGCGCTCGAGTGAAGAGTGTGTCGCAATTTCTTGTTTCACAACCTCAGGAGCTCTGCTACCTCCATTCACCTGATAGTTGAAATCACGATGACTCGAAATCTACGGCTCATATCTTCCCTTGGTCAACAACTACAATCAAATCCACGTTTCATGCTTCGTGACTTTGTAGTCTCCTTTCTTCTCTTCTCCCGATAGATGAAATCATGATGACCTGAGATCTATGGCTCATATCTCTCCTTCGATCTGATGGTCGTGATGACTTTCGAACTTCGCGTTTCACAAAGTCGAAAGAATTGTCACCTTTGACCTCTAATCCTCGAAATGTCGATATTTCACCATGGACAATCAACGGTCCAGTTCTCTCCTCTGATCAACGACTCAATTCAAGTCATGATTTTACATTTCGTGAGTTCTCACAACTCAAAATTTTACTCCTTCGAGTCACGAGTCAATGAAATTCTAATCTCTCACCACGTGTCCTTCTTGACGATGAACGGTCCCAATAATTTCATAATTTTGTGACTTTGTTCCTCCTGTGTGCCTTCAAATCTTTAATGCTAGTGCACTTTTCCTTGATTGGATGGCTACAATTCACTTGCACTCAGACTTAATGACTGAGATGCTTCTTCCTCTTCACTTTCTCCTCGTTGTCTGGGCATGGATCAAATAGTCTAGATCCTTCCCCCTTAGCTTACGCTTTTTTCAGACTTAGAAGATTTTCGAAGGATTCAAGGCTTCGACCTTTGTCCTTCCTGTGCGTTCGTTTCTTATATATCATTAACACTTATGAAAAGTGTGATTTCTCCTGAGCTTGGTCTCGTGAAGACTTCGATTTCCCATGCGGTACTTGCATTTTAGGGATTTTGATAATTCATATCCTAAGGATTTCTCGAAGAGAAATTCCTCTCACCCTCCTGGATTTTTCCCTTTTCTAGTTCTTCGACTTCTTGCAAAGTCCCTTCGACACTTAGTTGAATCTCAGATATGTGCACTCCTTACACCATATCTTTATGCAAGGTTTTGGGTTCTTGTGGGTGACTGTGCATGCCTTGCACTAGTCTCCTTTCACTCCTTGCAAAGGGAAAATTTTGTGTTATCTCTTCTGAGATTCGGATCCAAAACAGATTTCGTCAATGCACTCCTCGTGTTCTGTGTGCACACCTTGCACTACTTCAACAAAAGAGAAACAATTGAAACTTATCCTAACATTCACTTCTCCATCTACTCATAATGAGATTCATTCATCCACTCATGAAAATAAAATAACAAATAATTGCAAACAATGTTCACACACCATGCATTGGATCAATTTTCCCCTATTATATTCAAAAGTGAAAATGGCTACAACTGAAATAAAAAAAAACACTGAAAAACTCAAATATCCTACTAGCTTTCAACTAACATCTACCCTGTAGCCATCGTCATTTGGGAATACAAAACCTCTATATATCATAGGGATCTTAGGGTTTCCTCTTTAAATACGTGTCTACTCTAAGACTATCTTATGACTATCTTGGATCAGTCACATTCCAGAGTCATAATGGAAACTCCTGCTCCACTTGTGATTATCTAAACATGCCTCAAAGGGTAATTTCGGCTCTGGGTTCAAGCGTGCCTAAAAAGATGAATTTTGGTACTGAGTTAAGGAAAATTTCAAATATCTCCTGCAACTATTGGTGTTGGCTCTGGTACAGATTCCCAGACATTGATATTTATTGCTCTACACTCTTTCCAATGATGCTCTTGCATCATACTCCCCTTGACAAAAATTCATGGACTCTTGTCCATGAAATCCTGCACTGTCCTTCCATGCTTCTAGATAACAACTTCATTTTCCCAACTGGCATATTCTATTGGGTTCCCCTTCCACTTGACCAGATATTCAAAATAGGTCTTCCTCCTGGTCTTCTTGTCATTCCTCTGATCAACCATTTTCTCCATCTGTGGATTTTCTGTTGTGAGCATTTTCTTTTCCCACTGGATCTTCACTTGATATTCTGATCTCTCTGTGTCATCTTTCTTGTAAGGGTATAGGTCTGCAACATTGAATATGGGTGATATTCCAACATCATATGCTAACTCAATCCCATAGGTGTTCGCATCAAACTTCCTCGAGATCTTACATGGTCCTATATTCAACTTGTTATATGTTCCTCTAGGGAGCCTCTCTTTCCTAAGATGTGCCAAAACCTGATCTCCCACTTCAAATTGAAGTTCTTTGTGGTGTTGATTAGCCTTGTGCTTTTACTCCTAGTTAGAACTCTCCAACTGTCCTCTGATCTGGCTATGGAGCCTCTTCATTTCTGCAGCAAAATATTCTACTCCAGTGCTCCTGATCTCTCTTTGTTCCAATTCTTTCAACTCATATACTCCCATAGGTTGCATTCAATACAATATTTGGAATGGGATCTTTCCAGTGCTTTTGTTTGGAGAGTCATTGTATACAAATTCTGCTTGCGGTAGAATCTGATCCCACTGATTATGGTGTTCAGTGACCAGACTCCTCAATAAGTTTCCCAAACTTATTTTCACCACCTCAGTATGTCCATCCGTTCGAGGGTGATAAGTTGAGTTTAATGACAACTCTATCCCCAACTTCTTCCACAATGTTCTCCAAAAGTGACCAATGAATTTTGTGTCTCTGTCCGAGACAATGCTCCTGGGTAGGTTGTGAAGTATTCCTACTTCCTCGAAAAATAGATTTCAACATGTGTTGCATCACTGGTCTTATGGCATGGGATAAAATGTGCCATCTTTGAAAATCTATTCACCACCACAAATATAATATGGAATCAAATAACCTTTGTGTTCTTGGTAGTCCCAACACAAAATCCATGCTTATTGCATCCCAAGGACTCTCTGGTAAGGGAAATGGTTGATACAATCCAATGTTTTGTATTTTCCCCTTTGCATGTTGACAGATTCTACATTTGTTCACAAAATTTATCACTTATGTTCTCATACCTAGCCAATAGTATGAACAGCTCAATTGTGCAAATTTTTTATCATGGTTGAAGTGTCCATCCAATCCCCCACTATGTTTTTCTTTCAAAATATTATCCCTCATTTTTCATTTTGGTATGCATAACTGATTTAACTTGAAAGACAATCCCTCTTGAATCATGTACTCTATCCACTAGCTTCTGTCTCTCAACAAAGGGTTCACAAATGCTTCATATGCTTCCTTGAAATCTACATCATCATAATACATGTCCTTAAGGTGTTCAAACCCAAAGGTATTCACCTAAAATTCCTACAGAATCAAACATTTCTTGCTTAATGCATCAACAAACTTGTTAGCATTCCCAACAATATGTTTTATGACAAAAATAAAATTCTGCATAAACTCAACCCATTTTGCATGCCTCTGATTCAATTTTTGTTGCCTGGTTATGAATTGTAAAGCCTAGTTATCGCTATACAAGACAAATTTCTGTGGGACAAGATAATGTCTCCATTTCTTCAAGGCTTGAATTATGGCATAAAACTCCTTGTCAAACATGGAGTATTTTCTATTGGTCTCATTCATCTTTTCACTGAAATAGGCAATAGGTCGATTGTCCTAAATCAAAACTTCTCCTATCGTGACTCCAATTGCATTACATCTCACCTGAAATGTCTTTTCGAAATTTGGCAAGACCAGAACTGGTCGTTCTGTTATTTTCCCCTTCAGTATATTGAAGCTCTTCTTGGCCTCCTCTATCCATTTAAAGGACTTGTGTCTTTTATTCACTGTTTCCATCACTAGTGCAAAAATTCCACTGAAGTGTCCAATGAAATTCCTATAGAAACTTGCTAATCCATGGAAGCTTCTTACCTTGAACATGTTCCTTGGTGATGACCATTTATTGATTTCTTTCACCTTCTCTGGAACCATCTTCAATTCATTTGAAGAGATCAAAAAACCCAAATAAATGAGTTCAGTCTTCATAAAAGACGACTTCTTCAGGTTTATCAACAACTTTTCCTATTGTAGCCTCCTCCTCACTAATTTCAAGTGCCTCAAATTATCCTTTTTAGTCTTGCTAAAGACCAGTATATCATCCAGATACACAACCACAAACTTTCCAATGAAATCTTTCAGTATTTCATTCATCAACCACATAAAAGTACCCAGGGCATTTATTACACCAAATGGCATAACAAGCCACTTATACAAACCTTCATTTGTCTTAAAGGCTATTTTCCACTCATCACATTCTCTCATCCTGATCTGGTGATATCCACTTTTCAAATCTAATTTGGAAAAGAAATTTTCTCCACTTAAAAAATCCATTAAATCATCCATTTTGGGTAAATGAAATCTATACCTGATGGTGATCTTGTTAATCGATATTGAGTCTGTACACATTATCCATCCTCCATCCTTCTTTGGACTCAACACAATTGGTACTGCATATGGACTCAAGCTCTCCCTGACCAAGCCCTTGTCTAGCAATTCCTGGACTTGGTTCTTCACTTCCTCATTCTCTCGAGGTGTTAATCTGTATGATACTTTGTTCAACAAACTTGATCCTAGTATCAAATAAATACGGTTAATGATAGTTATGATGGGTGGTAATGAGTTAGGTAACTCATCCACCACTATGTCAGCAAAATTATCCAACAATTCTTGAACTTCTTCAGGCAAATCTTCCATTGAAGTACTTGTAAGGATAACTCTAGGCTTCCTTACCACACCAAACTACATCTCCTATTCTTCCTTGACTTCCTTCAGGAGTTCCTTCCCACTCATGAAAAGTATGCTTTTGTTGGCCTCTTTTTCCACTTTATTCTCCTCTATTGGGAACAACATGTGTCTTCTACCATTCTTCTCCAAGGCGTATGTATTCTTCCTCCCATCGTGAATGACATTCCTATCAAACTGACATGGTATTCCCAACAAAATATGGCATACATCCATGGGAATTACATCACACATGATTTTATCTCTATATCCTCCTATTTTAAATTCAACCAAGCATTGTTTAGTAGCCATTACCTAGTATCCTTTTTGCAACCATGATACTTTATATGGCTCTGGGTATTCATTTGTCTCCAACTCCAATTTCTCCACCATATCCGTGGATACTAAGTTATCAGTGCTCCCACTATCAATTATCACCTTGCATGCTCAGTCCTTAGTCTTGCAAGTTTTTCTGAAGAGACCATTTCTCTGCACCAACTTTTCAATTTTTTCCTCTGGTTTTAAGAGAACCTTCCTCAACATCAAGGATCTTCCATCCTATCCTCCTTCTGCTTCAACATTTCTTCTTTGTGCTTATAAAATGTGAGCTTCACCTCCTCCTTCTTTATTTTTCCTGATACATTCCCAAGACATGTGTCCTGTCTTTCCATAGGCATAACATCTTACGTCTCCTCCTCCTCTTCTTCCTCTTCCTTTGGAATAATTTCTTCCACCACCCTGTCTTTCTCAGGAACTCCATCCTCTTTCCGAGTGACTATGTGGTTTCTTAGCCTCATCCTTAGAATGATGTGTTCTGTCATGGGTGAATCCATTTCCTTTGCTTGGGATCGATCTTTTACCTCTTCCTCACTGAATTTGTTTCCTCACCAACTTTTCCTCTGCTTTCAACACAAACTAATAAGAATCCTCCACTGTCCTTACTAACATCATATTGATCTCATCCTAGATTTCATATCTTAGTCCATTCATATACCTGACAACTTTTTCTTCATCTCTCTCTCTTTGTCCAGTTCTGATGTTCAATCTATAGAAATCCTATGTATACTCCTTGAATGTCATCCCTTTTTGTCTCAGGTTCTCCATTTTCCTGAACATATTAATATGATAATCCTTGGGCATGAACTTAGCCTTCAACTTGGCTACCATTCTATCCCAACTCTTTGTCTTATGTTTTCCTTTGCTTCTCCTCTTACCCTATAGTTCATCCCACCATACTGTTGCTTGTCCTTTTAGCCTTGTGACAATCTGTTTCACCTTTCTCTCTTCATCGACATCTTCATAGTCAAAATTCTTCTCCATGGACCTTATCCAATCCAATAGCTCCTCAACATCTAAATTTCCTTCATGCATTGGGACCTCTATCTTGGCTCTGCCTCCCAATCTAGAAAATGATCTCAGCAAACGTTCCTCAGCAAAATCCTCTCCTACAGCTTCTTCGATGACATTCTCACCCACTTCCTCTTCTCTTTATGCATCGTTGACGTATCTAGTGTCAGGTTCTCTCCTTTGTGTTGCCTCCATTGCTTCTAATCTTGCACGAATTTCTCGTATATCCCTTTCTACAACTTGATTGGATAAAGGTGGCTCCCCTTGTCTCCTTGGAAACATTATGTTGAATGTCTCTTACACACAGACTATAGCTTCGATTTATTTTTCTCCTTTGCTTGTTGTCTGTAAGAAAACTTTCAGCTCTGATACCACTTTACGCAGACCCCCCCCCCCTTCTCTCCCAAGGGCTGCATGACCTCCCGATCTAGGATCGATCAAGAAACTAGGTCCAATTGACCCTTCGAGCCTCTGATAGACCCAAAACCCACTTACACAGGTCCTTTCTCCTAAGCCGCAGGTCGTATGAGAGCCACGGAACTTCTCCCGGACATTGTTCAAGTCTCAACGCCAAACGGGCGCTAACTCCTCTCTGTTAATCTCTTTCTCCCTTTTGACCATGCGCTCGAGTGAAGGGTGCATCGTGACTTCCTATTTCATGACCTAGGGATTGATGCAACCTCCATTCAAATGATAGCCAAAATTGTGATGACCCGAGATCTACGGCTAAGAACTTCCCTTGGTCAGCGACTATGATCAAATCGACATTTCACGCTTTGTGACTTTGGAGTCTCCTTGCCTCCGTTCTCCCGATTACCGAAATCATGATGACCCGAGATCTATGGCTTGGATCTCTCCTTTGATCCAGTGGTCACAATGACTTAAAGACTTCACATTTTGTGAAGTCGAAAGACTTGTCACATCTGATCCTCCAATCCTCAAAATGCTGATATTTCACCCTGGACAATCAACAGTTCATATCTCTTCTTTGATCAACGACTCAGGTCAAGTCACGATTTCGCATTTCGTGAGTTCTGACGACTCAACCTTTGATTCCTTCGAGTCATGAGTCAGTGAAACGATGATATCTCACCACATGTCCTCCTTGACGATGGACGATCTCGATGATTTCAGAATTTTGTGACTTTGTTCCTCTTCTGTGCCTTCAAATCTTTAATGCTAGTGCACTTTACCTTGATTGGACGACTATGATTCTATTGTGCTCAGACTAAACAAATGAGATTCTTCCTCCTCTACACTTTGTCCTCATTGTTTGGACATGTATCGAATGGTTCAAATCCTTCCCCCTTAGCTTACACTTTCTTCAATCTTAGAAGATTTTCGAAAGATTCAAGGCTTCGAACTTTGTCCTTCTTGTGATTTTGTTTCTTGGATCTCATTAACACTTATGAAAAGTGTGATTCCTCCTAAGATTGGTCTCATGAAGACTTCAATTTCCCATGCACTCCTTACATTTCATGGATTTCGATAACTCAGATCCTAAGGATTTCTCAAATTGAAATTCCTCTCGCCCTCTTGGCATTTTCCCTTTTCTGGTTCTTTGAATTCTTGCAAAGTCCCTTCGACACTTAGTCAAATATTGGATTTGTGCACTCCTTGCACCAAATATTTACACAAGTTTTTGGGTTCTTGTGGATGACTGTGCATGCCTTGCACGAGTCTCTTTGCACTCCTTGCAAAAGGAAAATTTTGTGTTATCTCTTCTAAGCTTCGGAACCAAAACATATTCCTTCAATTCACTCCTTGCGCTCTGTGTGCACACCTTGCACTACTTTAACAGAAGAGAAACAATTGAAACTTATCCTAACATTCATAGCTTCGTCTACTCATAACGAGATTCATTCATTCACTCATGAAAACACAATAGAAAATAATTTCAAACAATTTTCACACACCATGCATTGGATCAATTTTCCTCTATTATATTCAAAAGTGAAAATGCCTACAACTAAAATAAAAAACAACACTCAAAACTCAAATCTCCAGCTAACTTGCAGCCAACATCTATGCTGTAACCAACCTCATTTGGGTGTACAAAACCTCTATATATCAAAGAGCTCTTAGAGTTTCCCCCTTAACTATGTGTCTAGTATAAGACTGTCCTACGACTATCTTGGATCAGTTGCATTCTAGAGTCATGATGGAAACTCCCGCTCCACTCGTGATTATCTAAATGTGCCTCAAAGGGTGATTTCGGCTCTGGGTTCAAGAGTGACTCAAAAGATAAATTCCAATGTTGAGTTAAGGCGAATTTCAAATATCTCCTGCAATTGTTGGTTTTGGCTCTTGTACAAATTACCAGACATTGATAGGTCTTTCTCCGTGTGCTTTCCAATGATGCTCCTGCATCACTCTTCATGCTCTTTTTCTCTTCACTTTGGCACCATCCTGTAAGATTCAAACCATTTTTTTAGTTAGAAACATTTAAAAAAACTTATCCATGGACATGTACACGAGCTATAGTGTACACAGTCATGTATAGGGATGCTTATATGATGGTTGTTTTCAAACAATCATGTATAGGTATGTGTATACGCAAACCGATAATATGTAGCCTACATACACCTTAGTTTCTAAGTTATGCCCTAAATAGTTTAAAAAAGGAAGCCTAATTACAAATATTAATCCAATAGAAAGAAATAGGAGAGAAATATGAGTTACCTAGTCTAGATGGTTGTCAATTTCGTCGCTCGTAGCTCCCGCAATCAGTAGTTGAAATTTGGAACCAATTTGGTCCTAAATACACTATTTGGGTAAAAAATACAAATGGTATAGTAAAATTAGTTTTTTTTACTATTTATAGCAATTTTTTACCCATGTTACATAGTTTCGTACAATATTTTTGCCTAATGGACTAATATGGCAGTGGATGGAGTTGGTTTTGGTGGTTTTATCTAGGGATTCTTGTGGTTTTCAATGCCATGTCGCTTGTTTGTAACTTTGGACAGGTATTTTCTTCACCCAACATATAGGATAGGTACCCAACCCATCATGCACGCTTGCATCATCCTATGACTGCATCTCATATGCCTTAGGTATGAACCCATTTAATAGTGATATGGAACCTTCTATTTGCAACTAGAAGTGTTCTTATCAAATAATAAAGACTTACCAAACAGGGGTAACCTAGTTAGTTGCCCTGCTACATTCAGTGCCCATGCAAAGATTTTTTTTCATAGGATTGGGAGTCCCTTATATCTAATACCTAAATTTATGTTTGAACCTCATTTCTTACTCATAAACATGGTGAAATATACCTAGAGGACTCCCAATGAGTCAGATTTAAGCTCTTTTTTTACTCTCTCAAAAAGCGAAAAGATTTCCAGGTGAACTTGTAGCTTTCACACTCGTAAATTAGATTTGAAAGGACATCTATTTGGTGTAAGTTTACTCCTTTTTCAAACCAAGTAGACTAATATTACGAAAAGGGAAGTTTTTGGCATTAAGTTACAATTGCATCTCATTCTCTTGCTTACAGTATTGGGCCTATTGTCGGTTCTCTCTTTTTCATTATAATCCTATCACCTTAGCAATTTCCATCACCAACCAACTAGAGTCTTGTTTATATCCTTTTCATATTTACACCCTATACCCAAGAGGAAACATTTCCCCTAGTTTCCATCTCCCTCGTGAACCTCCTTTCATTGAGCATAGGTATGTTGCACTGCTGGAACTAGTTTCTTACTTGCGATGCTCATTTCCTCCTCTGTATCATAGCATT
Organism: Picea engelmannii; assembly: GCA_009831015.1. Classification (NCBI taxonomy): domain Eukaryota; kingdom Viridiplantae; phylum Streptophyta; class Pinopsida; order Pinales; family Pinaceae; genus Picea; species Picea engelmannii. Next base: position 23,552 of record ML798408.1, read on the forward strand.
CATTTGACTATGAAAAAACCAAAAAGGACGGGTGAGAAAATAATATTATCTTATATTGGTAGTAGTCACGTCTCCTTTTAACAAAGCAAAAAAATTTTGAGTCCACATGTCATAAAAATTTTGGTTTAACATGACCTTAGGAAGATGAGCTCATTACATAGATTTTACTCCCCCGATTGGTTACTCTTCTATTCCCTATGGAGATTTTGATTAATGCCTCCTACATCACAAAGTTTCATCATCAAGTCTATGCTGCCAGAGTTATCCATATGTCTCATGCACTTATTCAAAGGATGTCTATCAACCCATGTCAGCCATGCCTCAGAACTCTATACTTTCCATGTCAGCCATACCTCAATGTGTCTCATAGTTATAGGAAGGTGTAGTCCTATTGTGCACCCTGGTCCTACTTTCATCATTGGTAGGCAACCTTGAACACAACAGTCGATATTTAATCATTGATCGTTCACTGGGTGGTTTCCCCTATGTTCAACAGTAAGAAATTTATTCACACATTGGGATTCATGTAGTGTATTGGATGCCATTAGCCTTATTGGTGGTTTCCTCTCCTTTGTCAACAATTTTTCTTATTGTATGCTATTCAAAGGGTCTTTTTTGTGTCCCTCTTTCATCTGGTACATGTGAAAGACACACATGGTTGTTGGTTCATGAACATGTTATTCATCTGATTTCCTCCAAATCATCAAGCTACTACTTTGTACCTCATGTTGAATGATGAGATATGCCTCAATACTCTCCTTTCAATGGGTCTCCTTCCATTGACTTCAACTTATCTATTCTGGAAACAAGACATAGAGTCCCATGAGTACCTAGAGGCTTGCAGTCATTAGTGGTAGGTTATCTTGCCATCGACAGTTGGGAATACATCAATGTCTTCTGATCAATGGATTCTTCAAGTGTTCAACCCTACAACCTTTCTTCACACTTGTAAGAATGTACTCGGTGCCTTGATACCTACTTTCATTATCGGTAGGCTTTCCCGCATTTGTTAATGGTATACCTTAATGATCAGTAGTCAAACCAAGTCTCATTGTGCTTGACCTCAACTCCTTTATTCACACGATCTAGACTTGCACCTTTGGGGGAATGTATAGAAGACTTGAGGACATCAGTTCATAGTCACAGCTTTCCTGAGCTGATGATATCTCTTATTGGACTAGTACCTATGGGACTTCAGTGATCATGGAGGATTCGATTTATCTCCATTGTATATAGACATATTCAGATTGATTTTGAGACTAGTTTTACTTGGCCTTGTTCATGACTATGACAACCTTTTGCATATATCCACCTTTGTATTGCCTACTCATGCCTATGAACAAATGTTTGGTATATTTTTCACATGGGTCTGCAGTGTAATTCAAATTGGCATCCATGTGTGCAAAGGAAGTGCAAATTGTAATATTCTCATGAGAAACTAGTTCGTCCAACTAAGTCTCCATTGCTCCACTTCTGGGCATTAGAATGTATTTTGGCCATCACAAATACTCCTCTGACCTCACACATTAGGGGGCATTTGTTATAGCAATATTTTCTTCACCCTATGCAAAATTTCTTAGAAGGCCTTTTTTGATTTCCCTATGCAAACTTGAAGTCCCTTTTTGAAAATCCCAAAGCTAAAAACAATATTTTTCCACATATATGTGTCATAACTATTATACACAGGTTGAACCACTACATCCCATGTACATCGGGTTTTGTGCCCAAAATTAAAAAATATTGTTGGGTTTCCATGTCACATCACGAGATCCATGATCTTTGACCTTCCATATACTATAAATGTTTCAAATCGACCCTTAAATTCCAGTTGAAGGCTATAAATGGGCCATATCCGAGCTATGAAAAAGAGGAGAAGAATTCAAGTTTGAGAGAAAATTTACTCTAGAGAAATTATTCACTTCATATTGAGTGTGCATCCCTTTGTCCTTTTAAGTCTGAACACATTGTTCATCCCCCAAGCTCTTCCCTACTTGATTGAGAACCTCATTGTCTATCTTATATGAGCTTGCCTTTGGTGGAGGATTGAAGTGGGGGAGGCCCAGCTGGAAGGGACTTGGTTTCTCGGTTTCGAACCGTGCCGACATGGAAGTTTGTAATTCATTCACTTATGTTGATTACATTTTAATAGAAATACTCTTTTCTCATCCAATTAATATCTTACAAATATTTGAATTGTTATTCCATGGGAATATTTGCTATGAATGTTGATGGATTATTCTATTGAATGTGCTAAATTTATATATTATCATCATATTCTTGCATTTATTGGTTGTCGAGGACAAGTTGCAGGTGTATTGCTTTGAGTCAAGTGCTCAACGGTGGACTTCATCGAATGTCTGGATGAGGTAGGCTCTTTATATTGTCTTGTTAGAATATTTGTTTATACAACATACTTGGGATTAGAGTTTATTTCTACACTCATTTCTGTCTGTTTTGGTTTACCCCTAGCCATAGAGATATTTTCCTCATAACAACTAGTAAATTCTAGATGACCTAGGTTGTAAGGGGAGCATGCAGTATTCCTGGATGGGGGAATGTTTGGACAAGATTCATGGTTTTGGGCACATTGTTTTTTGGCATCCTATTATTTTAGAGCCTATGGATTTCATGTAATGAAGCATTTAAAGGGATTAGGATACTCCATTGAAATTAACCTGGAGGTGAGAGGTAAAGGCTCACTTGCATGGCTTGGTCAAACTTAGTCAAGGGAGAAAATTTGTATATCTCTATTGGTTATGGTGATGGAGTTAAGGGATGCATATTGTGGGATCCTATTGTCCAAAAATCATTAGCAGCAGAGACATGTACCATGAGAAGTTGTTCAGGATCACACAGGGACATTTGTTTGCAAACTCAGGGAATCATTATATGGCCTAAGGTACCTAGGAAATGGTACAAGATGGTTGTTTCCTTAATGGTGAGACAATTTTTCTTAATAAGTGAGTATGATTATTTCATTTATGTCTTATTTATTACCTTGGTGTTATGTTGATGATATGCTTGTTGCAAGAAAAACATGATTGAGATCAACATGTTAAAGGATAAACTAGATATGAATTTTGATGAAGGATTTAAGATAAATAAAGCTAAGCTTAGACATAGACGTACATAGAGATGGGAAAAATGATGAGTTATGGTTGTCACTAATGAAGTTCAGTATGAAAATTGTGAAACTGATAAATATCCCTTTATCTTTTCATTGTAATATTTCTTCAACATTATATCCTGGTAGTAAGAAAGAAAATGATGATATGTCTCATGTACAATAGAATAGGAAGGTTGATGTTTGTAATTAAATGTTCAAATATCACATGCAGTTGGTATTATGAGTGGACACAAGAAAAAACCAGGTAAAGAGCTTGGAAACAAGTGCTTCAATATCTAAGAATCATGAGTATCATATACAATGGTTGCATTGATTTAATTTGTGTTTATGTTGATTCAGTGGTGGTGGAATGGTCTATACTAGAGAAAATTGTGCAAACATGCCCATTCAACCAATACTGTCAGAGAAGTTGTGGTGGTGTTTGAATTATGTTGGCTTGCATGAAGGTGATGTTTTATTTGTTGGGAAAGGTATATGGAAATTTATTTCAAGGTGGAGATTTTTGGGTTGTGACAACACACCTTGTAGTTACGTTCTTTTGGGTAAAGGTTTCTCAACCGTTTGTATTTATGATGTTCCTTCTTAGGAGAGTTATGAAGATAAGACATCATTTCATTAAGTTATATAAAATTCAACATATGGTGATGATGGTTATCATGAGGATATATATTCAAACATATAGGGATGCAAGGAAATAAATGAATCTCATCCTTCTATTGATGGAATGAGTTTAAAAAATGATCACATGTATGATGCAAACTTTGAGGATCACGAGGAATATGAGCAACTAGAACTGGATTTATCAATTTTTTCTTGTCAATGGTTATGGGCCTCCATTGAAAATTTGTAGTAGCAAGGAGATTAGCCATTAAGACTTGAAAGAGAATTCATTTTCCCATATTGAGGAGATGACATTTCATGCTGATTTGATTATATACTTACCTTATTCATTGTTGATTCTTTCTAAAATTTTATCATGACACAAAGGTTAACCTTCTATTCAAGTAGTGGATAATTGGAGCAACCGTAACAACTATTGTTCTTTGTGATCGCCATAATTAATATGATGATCTAGTCATTTATTTTCATCCTATGATAATCCTTGAATTTGATTTCATAGTTGATAACTGATTTGATTGTGTCGACCCAATAGATGGAATATATACCCCACAATCATATTCATCCAAAGGAGGATGTTTCTCTCTTGCATATTGAAAAAAAATGACATGATTTTGTTGGACACACCGACCACACTGAGCGGGGGGGGGGGGTGAATTAGTGTAGGGATCCTTTTACACTTCTTTCAAAACTTTAGTTAGAAACATATTATTCATTCATACTTATATACTTGCATGTATCAACAACATTCATCAATATTAGATATATATAAGCCATCACCATAATAGAAACAAATAACACTAGATATATGTGTAATTTTTTTTTATTATGTGTTATAGGAGAATACAATATCTAGGTTTTAGAAGAACCAATTGAAAAGAGAACCAACTCTCAATACAAGACCCAACTTGCAAATCTCAGCATCAACTGAGAAGAGGAGTCCAACTCTCAAGTACAATACTCAGCTTGTAGACAGAAAATAGTCTATCAATAGGTACACGAACTGTCTATACTATAGCACATGTATGTATGTGACCTGTGTATAATGAAGCATGCATATGTACATGACCTCCTCCACCATCATCCTATGTACACGTTCAGAAAACTAGGGCATCCATTCTTCTACACATATGAAACTTTGTTGCCTCTTTCACATCCACCAATAACCTATCACTTCATGCAACTTGTCACTACAACCAACCTGTTCCATGCATACATCATCACACATATCCCTGAACCAAGTACAAGTATCTCAAAGGTGTGAGCTATAAGAACCATATCATAAATGTACCATACATGAGAGTGTTTCTCACTCAAAAAACCAACCAACATATACCATATCTAGATATGATAACAACCATACCAAGAATGCTTCAAGAATTCACCATACCATAAGAATAAGTTACCATTAAAAAGAACCATGCAACCATAACATAACTTCTGTAGATTATCTGAACCTGTAGAATGTTGATCTGAAACTTGCTTCATACTTTAGGGACCTGGAACCAACATCAACTCAAGTATTCATAATTTTTTCACCAGTACGTGACCTCCTCTGCTGTGAGCCTATGTATACACATGCCTTCCTCCACTACATATCATGTACATATGCAACCTCTTCCATTGTCAACATGCATACATTTTAGAAACTAGGGTTTTTATGAAGCTACAAAATTTTCACCGTCAAACCTCCTTGCTACCTCAGACTTCTGAATCTTATAATCCATCCATGCGTACTTGCAATGAACCTTTCACCAAATAATTGGTATTCAATATACTCAAAATATCCATTTCATAAGAGACCCTTTTTCTCTTATTTATATTCTCTAAGTAGCTTCCTCTAGGGGTTATCTTATAACCCACTCCCTTCTTTCAGGGCTAACCCACTTCTAACCACTTTGTCCACCTACAACCACTTTATCCACAAATAGTACGTTCTCCACTTCTAGTTGTAACTATTTTTTTTTTTTAAATATTTTCTTACTGAAGCTACTTAACCCATGATTAACTCCTAGTTTAACCCACTTTGACTAGTCAAACTCTTCTAGGAGCTTCTAGAATAATTTGACTTGTTTGACCTTATTGACTTATTTGACCTTCTAAGGGATTATATATAACTCATGAGGGTTATCCAACTTCACAAGGCCATATCTCCCTAACCATAAGGATCCACATGGTGTACTACATATTACCATAAATGAAACGATGATTATTATCTATCTAGGATAGTCTCGCCTCCAAATTCATTGATCTTGATTAGATTATTCATCAAACAAACACTACACTATTGGGGCTACAAAACCCTTTAACCATTTGGACTTCGCAAAGTGTCTTCCCGTGAGGGATTTCATGATAAGGGGACCACTTTGGAGTTCATCCATTTTTTACTTCCTATCAACCATGACATGACATCAATTATACAACTCCCTTTACTATCAACACATCATTATGACACCACTTGACATCAACCCTTTCACATCAATTAAATCAATGAAAACATAATCCAACAATCAATACAACAATGATACAAGAACATCATTATGGCAATACTTGAGATAAATCCTTTGACATCAATGACAACATAATAAAACAATCTCCCCCTTTGGCATTGATGGAAACACCAACATTGATGTCAACACCAATCATTGATGGAAACACTTAGACACATAAATGATCATGTTCCCTCTATAATCACCGCTCATTATTAATTTCCATCTCCCCTCATCAATGTGACTATCTTTCCCCCTTTGACATTAATGTAAAAGGGTATATCTCTTTGGGATTACTCCCTTGACTGAATTTTCCCTAAGGCTACTCATCCTGGCTACACTATCTTGTGGGCTTCTCTCCATGCATCTGATGAATATTTCCCCCTTTGACTAAGGATATCATTCTGATGCAATGTTGATGGAATGGCTACCAATGCTCCCTATATGATCATCACTCCTCTTGGAATAATACCTCTATAACCAAGCTTGTGAAAATAAAAACTCCCCCTATGGGTATGTCTCCCCCTATATTCTCTGCAAAATGTTGGGTAATCATTGTGAACAATATGTTACCACTGGAATCTGCTTTTGTTGCAGATGTTGCTACTCTAGCAGAAAAATCATCAACTTCCCAACAATACTACATCAAGAAAAAAATAATAATATATTCCTTTGACGATCCTTGGACCTATCCATGCATCATACAATGATCCATAAATTTGTACCTATACCATCAACCAGTGCATCATCTATGCACCAAACCTATATCACCAACCAGTGCATTAATGATGCACCAAATGATACTGTCACATCAATCTCATTAACCTCATAAAATATACTCACTAATACAACTCTCAACCATATTCACAATCTCACCAAGATGTGCATCAAAAAAATTTACTGCAACCAAGACGTGCTTCTAAAAATATATACATACATATATGCTACATCATCTATAGACCAAGTGACAACTAGAAGGTGCCTCTAACAATGTACAAAGTGTGCATCATCCATGTATCAAGTTGTGACTCATCAAGATGTATCAATATCACCATAACCTGTGCCAACCATGAACATCATCCATGTACCATACATCATATACCATGAAATGTATCTCAACTATATGCCAAGAATATGTGTGAGATGTGTACCAAAACATGTACTTCAACCATATACTAAATATATATGCCAATGTAACCAACACGAGTCCTCTATCAATGCACCAATACACATGGCATCATCAACCATACAACATGCCAACCATGTACCTCAAACAAGTGTCATATCACTCATGATATGCCTCAACCAAGTACCATAAACCATGTGTCAATGTATCCAAGATATGCATCAACAATGTATCTCAATAAGTAGGCCTAAATAAACAATACATCACACTACCATCAACCCTTGTGCCGAGAATGCATGAAATAATCACCAAACAAATGCTTCTTGATATATATCAATAGATATCACATATGTATCAACCATGTACTACAACATATATTCCTCAAAAAAATTCACTACTACAAGTATAATGCAACAATAACACCTATAAACATGTACCAAGTATGTCCCTCAATAGAAAAATGATATAACTCTCGCTAGTATCACATCACCCATGATGTACTTCACAAATAAGGTTTCATAACCTCACTGATAAAATACATAGCATAACCATCATTGTACCTTAAAATAAAATACCTCAATCCACGCATTAGGGTTAGTACCATGCATACAAGATAGAAATCAAGAATATGCTCCAAAACTCAACCACATATTATCATGATGCATTCATCAAACACATATACAAATATGAAAATATGAAGCATACCATCTCATAACTTTCATAAACTATGTTGTACCATCAAACCATGTTGCAACTCATTTGTACACCCATTTTTCAAAATTTTACCTCACGTACCCGGCATGTTCATAAGCCACCCCACATATGTACGCGACCTTTCCATATGCCATCTTGCATATATACACGATTTTTCTCATAGAAACCTACATATGCCTCAGAAAAGACTTAAGCTTGGGCTTGCCTCATGGTTGTCATTCTGTTCAATCTTCCTCATCCACTTTTGATAGTGTCGTAGATTCTCAACATTTGTACTATGTGCTTCTATCCTTTCAACATTTTCTTCCTTCCAAGTTACATGTGCTCTTATTTCCATGCTATCGAAAACACTCCTCATTTACTATCTCCTTGAATTCCAACAATACTGAGCTTTGTGACCAAACCCACTGCAACTATAACATCTCATGGTGTGAAAATGTGCAACAATGTGTCCCACTTGATTACATATCCAACATCTTAAAATGTTATTGAATCTTTCAACATATTTCCTTTCATAATTTATGCAATACAAAGGTTTGTGACCATATTCATTACATGAGAAGCAGTGACCATGAAAATCATTTTCATACATGTGCTTTGGTGTCCACCTTGGAGGTGTCTCTCTTCTGAATTTCCTCTGAGGTGTAGGAATGGATTCTTGATATCTTCTTTGTTCTTATCTTCTCAAGGTTTCCTTTATTTTTGTAGGTTATTGACTTGCATCTTTACTTCCACCTTTTGAAAATGAAGGACTTACATCATGCTTATTAGAAGTGATAGCTTCATAATGTATTTCTTCCTTGTTGTATCCAAGACCTGATTTCTAATTTGGTGATCTTTGACTATCCAGGATTTCATCCAAGATTATTGAGTTGTTCATAAACCTTTTTGACTTCTCTACTTTCCTTCTGAGATCAACTACTTGTTCTTCCAACTTATGACATGATTCTTCTTTTTTATTTGCTTGATTCTTCAATAGTTCCTCTATCATTTTAGCTTCTTCAAGTTGGATCCTTAATTTGACAATGATTTCATTTGTTTCTTCATCTACCATCTTCTTTTATTCTTCACTAATATTTAGTATCTTGATCTCTTCTTCTTTTTATTCTAATTTAATCCTTTTAATTTCTTCTTTTTTATTGAGAATTTGTTTTAGTTCCATGGTATGCCTTGGGTACTTTCTAAGGATTTCCTCAGTTTATTTTTCAAGATACTCAAAATAAGTTAAACTATTTACTATTTTGTATCTCACATCATCTAACTCAGATAAAAGTTTATCTTCAAGCTTCAACAAATATTCCTCTTCGTCTATAAGATAATTTTCAGCTGATTCTACACAAAGTGTTTCTATATCTTCTTCTTCATTTCTAGAAGAACATTCAACATCATCACACTAACAAATATTGCAATCAAAATATTTAGGAGAGCCTTTACATTCATTTTCCTTGATGGAATTTTCTTCAGTGTCTTATCTTTTGTCTTGATATACCTTATTTAGCTTCAACCATAGGTCCTTGGCAGAGGAATGTTGTCCCATGATTGATTTGATAGAACCTGAGAGTCCAATGAAGATGGTCTTCAGTGCCACTGCATTGTTCTTCTTTTTGGGATGCAAATTCTGACTGATTCTTCGAGGGAAACGATCCACCAATAACTGTGTTCCAAACACCACATCCTTTTTCCTTCAAATACCATTTCATTTATATTCTCCATGGTGAGTAATTTGTCTCATAAAAGAGGGGAACTTCATCTGCATGTTCATCCATTTGTGTTTCCATGGATCTCCTTCAATCCTGTAAGGCTTATAGTGATGGCCTACTCTAATACCAATTGTTGGACATATCAACCACACTAGGAGGGGGCGTGAATTAGTGTAGGGATCCTTTTGCACTTCTTTCCAAAATTTAGTTAGAAACATATTATTCATTTGACATACTTATCTACTCGCATCTATCAACATCATTCATCAATATTAGATATCTATAAACCATCACCATAATAGACACAAAGCACATGATATATATGTGTGTAAAAGTTTTATATTATGTGTTATAGGAGACTACAATCTATAGGGGTTATCTTCTAACTAAATTCCTAATTTTAGGGCTAACCCACTTATAACCACTTTGTCCACTTACAACCACTTTATCCAAAAATAGTAAGTTCTCCACTTTTAGTTGCAACTAGTTTGTTTTTAAATATTTTCTTATTGCAACAACTTAACCCATGATTAACTTCTAGTTTCACCCACTTTGACTATTCAAATTCTTCTAGGCGCTTATATAATAATTTAACTTCTTTGACCTTCGTGACTTTCTTTTACCTTCTAGGGGCTTCTATATAACTCATGAGGGTTCTCAAACTTCACAAGGCCATATCTCCCTAACCATGAGGATCCATGTGGCATACCACATATAACATGAAACAATACGACGAGTACTATCCATATATAATAGTCTCAGATCCAAATTGATTTATATTGATTACATTATTAATAAGAAAAAACTACACTATTGGGGCTACCAAACCACTTAACCATTTGAAATTCGCAAAGCATATTCCCATGAGGGATTTCACCATAAGGGGACCACTTTGGAGTTCATCCATTTGGTACTTATAATCAACCATGACATGGAATCATTGATACAAATCCCTTTACTATAAACACATCATTATGACACCACTCGACATCAACCCTTTGACATCAATTACATCAATGAATTCATAATCCAACAATCAATACATAAATTATGCAAGCACATAACTATGACAATACTTGACATCAATCGTTTGACATCAATGAAAACATAATACACCATATTTCTCTATGTACCCACATTTATCATACAAATCTACTAGTGCATGGTTTCTAACAAACCTAATTGAAACCCATTTCTTGTTATTTCTTCGTGGAGTGATATGCCTTTTTCTAGAGGCCCAAATTTGGCACAAGTTGGAAAGACATTAATAAAGGTAAACTAGTCAGTTTGAATGCTAGTCTGTTGCATATGGTAAAATAGAGTTAAACCAACTTTAGCAAAGAGATGCTTAACATAACCTAAAATTACTTCAGTGCATAAGAAGTATTTACATGTGGGAATTTGGTCAAAGAAACTTTTAGCATCCATCAATATATCAAAAATTAGCATAAAGGTTTGACAAGTGGGTTCCACTTAAACATGTATGGAAAGAATCATGTTTGAACGATGTGGGCATGGACCAATTTTCCATGTGTCATTTTTTTTCCATAATTGAGGCCTACAACATAGAAACATTTATAGGACAATCCACAATATGGAAAAATATGCAATGAATATCTCAAGCGATCCTACCTATGGGACATGTTGTTCCGAGTATAAAAAACCCATGTAAGATTGGTATTGTTCCAATATTATTTCATGGTAAGTGGAATTAATATTATAATCTTCTTTATTACACTTTGTAAAATGATTCTATTTGTATACTATGATTACAACTCCAAAATACTTTTGAAAGACTAACAAAGACAAGTTTATATGAAACATAGCCCATAAACCATGAATGGTTCAACACCAAGAAATATAGCTACATGAAGCTTAAGAATAAAATATTTAATGAGTGAGATACCATCTATGCCAAGGGATCCAAGGGACTATCAGAAGCACAAAAAATGAGCCAAGGGACTCTGATATTCAAATTGAAGAAATGAAATCAGAGAAAATTTGGAAGTGACGCAGACCAAGATAGAAAGTAATTTATTTTGGAGAACATATTATAAATAAATTCCTAAATTATCCAACCTAAACCAAACATAGGTTAAAAAATTCATTGAGATATGGCTAGGTGAATGTCCAAATGAGCTATAAAAACAACACTGCTAGAGATGAATTTTGTGACAAATACGAAACCCAAAATGATAAGCATCGATTGCTTGGAATGGAACATGAAACCAAAACAAATATTGACCTTTTAGTATGGTCACATAAGAAAATATCAATGCTAGGATTTATCTATGTTGATTAATTGGGTTGGTTGTCATTGATGTCAACCCTTGAAGAAAGTCTAGTAGCACAAAGGTTTGGGTAATCGAACCATGTTTTTTTTATGTAGAAATGTATGAGTTTTGATATATTTCTAAGTAATAATATTCTATATGGATAGTACATGTCATGCCATTTCCGGTGGTATGTGGAACATCACATAATGCTTAACAGTTTGAGAGTTATGGCCTTACAAAGTTGAAGGACACTCATATGATTGGGTTAAAACCCCAAAAGGTCAAAGAAGTCAAAGTGACAAAGTCAAATAGGATTATTAAAATAATAAAGTGAAGTGAAAAAGTCAAAGAGGATTGTTTAAATAATAAAGTGAAGTGAAAAAGTCAAAGAGGATTATTTGAATAATAAAGTGAAGTGACAAAATCAAAGAGGAGTATTTAAATAATAAAGTGAAGTGATAAAGTCAAGGAGGATTATTTAAATAATAAAGTAAATGGGTAACTTTCTAATTATGAAAAGTGGTTATAAGAAGGTTAACCCTAAAATGAGGAAAATGGGTTAAGTGGTCAAGTGGATATTGGATACATGGACAAGCGGAAAATTGAGAAAAGTTGGACATAGGTGAGTATGTGGACAAAGTGGCTATGTGAACAAACTAGTCTAGAAGATGCTTCTAAGGAAACTACTTGGAGAGTATAAATAAGAGGCAAGACTCTCTTATTTTAATCACACTTGAAAATCTTGAATATCTACAGGTGACTGAGGTAACCAAAGGACATCTAAGCCTAATTTCATAGGGAAGGTGAAGTAAAGAAGGCAGAAATTCAAGGGAGGATAAATTCTTTTGATGATGCTTTCTAATGTATGTTATTTACAGGTCATCTCACCATTTTTGCAATAACTTTTTTTCTAGAATGATTGAAACTGTGAAATTGTGATACAATTGAGAAAACATATCCAAGTAGCTATGGTACAAATTTCAAGTTGTGGGTCGTTGTAGTTTTTGAGTTACACTCCGTGGAAAATAGGGTTTGTGGATAGTCTTGAAACTAGTCTAAAACAGGTGTTTCGGGTAAAAACGTCATAACTTATTCATAACATATCCAAATTCAATAAGACCAAATGTATTGGTTATAGTACAGTCTGTAGTATTTTGTGTACAATTTTCTGATCTATACAATAAATATTATGTGTGGGGCACACTCTACAAGTTCTCTCTCTAGAATAAGCTAGACTTCATTAAGGTATGCCATTTTTTCTATAACTCCTTTTCTGAGAGGCTCCAAGTAGTGAAACCTAGAGGAATTGCATAAAACACATTGAACTTCAAACAACATTTATGTATTCAGTGAAATTGGAAATGAAAAGTGTTTCCTAGGAAAGGAATATCAAATTTGGCTATGGCACAGAAGAATGGGTCATATACATTTTGATAACCTTGTCAAAGTTAGCAAAAGGGAAGAAATTAGAGAAATTCCCTAGATCACAAAACCAACCAACACTTTATGCCAACATTTTCAACAAGGAAAGAAAATAAATACTAGGTTTAAATCAAAAGAATATTCAAGGACAAGACCACTAGAAATTGTGGATACTGATCTAGTTGGACCACCTAAAATAAATGGTTTAAAAGGTGATAAATACTTTATGTTATTAGTTGATGATTATACAAGAATGATTGCAGTTTTCTTTCTCAGGAATAAGTCAGAAGCTTTTGAAAACTTCAAGGTCTAAAAGGAAATGGTTGAAAATGAAATGGATTCAAAAATCAAATGCTTGGGATATGATAATGGAAGAGAGTTCACTTCAAAGGAGTTTATGGAATACTGCAGTAGGCATGGAATGAAAAGACAATTCTTTGTTTCTAGGACACCTCAACAGAATGGAGTTGTTGAAAGAAATAATAGGACAATATAGGAAATGGCTTGAACAATGCTAATGGATTCCAAATTGACATATATATTTTGGAGACAGGAAGTTCATACAATAGTTCACATTCAAAACAGATTAATGCTCTGAAAAAACACTAACAAAACTCCCTATGAGCTATGGAAAGGAAGACCAACAAATGTGAAGCACTTCATAGTTTTTGGAATCAAATGCTACATCAAAAGAGAAGATGGAAGAATGGGAAAGTTTGACTCTCATGTGGACAAAGGAGTACTTGTTGGTTACTCAATTACAAGGAATGAATACAAGTGTTACAACCTGAGATTGAACAAAGTTGTGAAAATCATCAACGTAACAATTGATGAAAAAGGTAGCCAAGAATTAAAGGAAGAAGAAAATGAATCAATGGAACAACTTTACAAATAAGAAGAAAAAGATGAAAAAGAGGTAGAAGGGGAAGATGAAAAGGATCTAACAAAAGAAAAAGAGAAAGTTCAACAAGTGCCTCCAAAGATACCTAGCAGACGAGTACAAAAGAATCATCCTTTAGATCAGATTATCAAAAACAAAGATGCAGGAGTTGAGACTAGAAGAAGAATCCATTCACCAGAACAAACACACCTAGCACTCTCATGTATGATTGAACCAACCTGTTTTGAAGAGGCCATAAAGGGTGAATTTTGGAATAAGGCCATGGATGAATAATTGGATCAAATATAGAAAAATGACACTTGAGAATTGGTTCCAAGACCAAAGGATAAGAATGTGATTGGAACAAAGTGGGTATAGAGTAATAAATTGAATGAAGATGGGCAAGTTACAAGGAACAAAGCTAGATTGGTATGTAAAGGATATGCACAGGTTGAAGGAATCAACTTTGAAGAGACATTTTCCCCAGTTTCCAGAATGGAAGCAATCTGATTTATTTTAGCTTATGCATGCTCCAAAAATATTAAAGTGTATCAGATGGACGGAACATAAAATTTTCTGAATTCAGAACTTGAAGTAGAGGTCTACATTGAACAACCAAAAGGATTTCAGTTTTCAGAGAATGCATATTATGTGTGTAAATTAAAGAAGACCTTGTATGGTTTCAAACATGCTGCTGAGCATGTTACTCTAGATTGGATAAATATCTACAGCAGGAAGGGTTCAAAAAAGGAAGTGCAGACATCAAACTCTACATCAAGGTAAATCAAGATAGTATTTTATTAATTGAAGTTTATGTTGATGATATTATTTTTGGAAGTATTGATGATAGGTTAAGCCAGAAATTTGCAAAGGACATGCATAATGAATTTGAAATGTCATTACTTGGAGAAATATCATTCTTTTTGGGTATTCAGATACGTCAAAGAAACCAAGGAATTTTTATTTCTCAAACCAAGTATATCATAGAAATGTTAAAGAGGTTCGGAATGGAAGATTGCAAACCAGTTATCACTCCCATGCAAGCTAGTTGCAAGTTGAGCAAA
>ML798408.1:40048-74506 GCA_009831015.1 Picea engelmannii
TCAAGGTAGAATGTATGTAAAAAAGAAGAACTATAGTTGCTAGGAAACTGTGTCCTTCACTCCAAGACGACCTCGCAGAGAATGAAAATTTTGCTCAGTGAAGGTCTTGGTGAAAATGTTTGTCGTATGTTCTACTAAAGGACAGAACTGTAAGTCAATGATCCCTTCGTGTAATAAGTCCCGAATGTAGTGCATGTGGATCTCTATGTGCTTTGTTCACTGCCTCTAAACTGGATCTCTGTAGAACTACAAAGTGCTCTGGTTGTCACACCATATGACGATCAACTGATGAAACTGAACACCTAACTCAGTGAGAAAATGTTGTAGCCACATAGCCTGAATGGTTATGTTAACTACCCCTCTGTACTCTACCTCGGCCAAAGATAGAGAAATGGCATCTTGCTTCTTGCTCGACCAAAAATAGGCCTGGAACCAAGACTGAGTGAGTAACCAGATCTGGACTTTCGATCAATGTTATCACCAGCCCAGTCAGAATCAGTAAAACCAATGAGATCTAATGTAGAGTTTGTTGCATAATAAATCCCAAAGGTGATGGTGCCCTGTACATATCGAAGGATACACTTTACATCTTTACAGTGTAGCTCATGTGGCTCCTGCATGAACCTGGAAACTACGCCAACTACATATGGGAAGTCTTGTCTAGAGTGTGTGACATACAACAAGATCCCCACTAGCTGTCTCTACAATGTGTTGTCAACCAGTGGAGTCTCCCCGCCATACTCAAGTTTGACTCCTGATAGGAAAGGATTCAGAGAAAACTTGCAGTCCGTCATGTGAAATCTCTCAAGGAGATCTCGTTCATACTTGGCTTGAGATAGTTTGATGCATGATGCATCCTGAATGATCTCAAGTCCAAGGAATAAGTGTAGTGGACCCATGTATGTCATCAAAAACCTGTCATGAAGAATCCTCTTGACTTCAGTAATCGCTGAAGTCGAGCAACCGGTGATCAACAAATCATCGACATACAAAACTAAAAGTAGAAGTGAATCATCCGTCATGAGAATGTATACATTTGGGTCTGATTTACAATGTAAAAAGTTCTGTGACAATAGGTAGGAGTCCATACTGGCATACCATTCCCTTGGAGCCTTCTTGAGGCCATAAATTGACTTCTTCAGTCGATACACCAAACATGAGTCCTACATAAATCCCTGGGGCTGCTCCATGTAGATCTCCTCAGAGAGATCACTGTGAAGAAATGCATTCTTCACATCCATCTGATGGACTTTCCATCCCTTGGTTTCCGCAATGGAAAGTGCCAATCGTATGGAATCCATCTTCGTTACTGGAGTGAAAGTCTCATCATAGTCAATACCATGACCCTACTGAAAGCCTTTGGCGACAAGCCTATCTTTGTATCTATTGATCTGTCCATCCGTTGCGCTCTTGGTCCTGTAGACCCATCTGCATCTAATAAGTTTCCTCCTAGAAGGAAGGGGAGATGGATCCCAAGTCTGGTTCTCGAGGAGGGAGTTGTAATCCTCCTGCATGGTGGATTCCCAAAAGGGATTTCTAGTAGCCTCGCCATAAGACTATGGATCTAAAGACTGAACCAAGAAAATATGCCTGGAAGGAAATGGTTCAATGGAAGTGATTGCAATAGGAGGATCCCCAAAATCAGATAGAGTCCTCCTAGTATCGATTTGATCACCAATGAGATCCCCTACATCCTTAAGAGTAGTCTATGCCTAGTTGGGCCTCTGCTCTGGATCTGGGACTGCATCTGGATGCTCTGACTCTGCATATGACCGTACTGACTTTGAATCTGAATCATTTGAGTCCTCTAAATTAGAACTCTTGTATGAAGAAGAGTGATCATGTGCATTCTCATCATCTTGGATAGGTGGAAGAGTGAAGGTGTCTGCATGCGACTGTTGAGGTACATGCGAGACACTTTCCTCGAATTGGAGACTACGCTCAATGATGAGTTGGTCTGAGGAAAGATAAATAAGCCAATATCCCTTCACACCATCAGGGTATCCAACAAAAATGCACTTAGATATCTATGGATCAAGTGCCTTCCTCTTTTCAAAGGGAATCCATGCCCATGCACATGAACCAAAAATGCGAAAGTGGGCCACATCCGGTTTGAGGCCGCTCCAAGCCTCGTAGGTGGTATTATACCTTGATAGATCTATGAGGAGATCTATTTTGGATGTATGTTGCACAGTTAAGTGCTTCGACCCATAGTCTCTGTGGTAGTGACTTTGCATGCAACATGCAAGATGCCATCTCCTTTAGAGATCTGTTTTTCCTCTCAGCAACTTCGTTTTGCTGCAGAGTGTAGGGAACTATATGCAACAACTGAATCCCTTAATCATGGAAAAGATTATGGATCTCATGATTCACATACTCTCCCATGTTATCATTTCGGAGGACTTTGATCTTCTTTCCAGACTATGTCTCAACCAAAGCTTTGAAATCTTTGAGGTGTTGAAAGACCTCAGATTTTTTCCTGAGAAAGTAGATACAAGTAAAATGTGAGAAATCATCAACAAAAATGAGAACAAACCCCACTTTTCTGATGGATGGATGCGGAAAAGGACCCATAAGTTCACTGTGGATCAGATCTAAAGGTGTGGAAGCTCGCTAAGACTTTCCTTTGTCAAATTTCTCTTGAGGGTGTTTTCCGAGAACACATCCCTCACATACTCCCTTAGAGAAACGGATGTCTGGTAGACCATCAACTAATCTATGCTTGCTAAGTTGTTGCATGTATATGAAATTCAAATTTCCAAACCTTTCATGCCATATCCTACTACTTTCATCAGCATGAGAAAGCAGTAACGCAGAATCAGGTTCAATGAATTAAGAAAATGTATACAATCTAGACTAATGATTTACCTCATCGGTAACAACCTTGGAGTTGGTTTTCATGTCATAGATGTCCATGACATTTGGTGTGAATATGAATTTCTTTCCTATGCTAGAATTAGTCATCTGATACATGGAGAGAAGGTTGACAGAAAGCTTGGGAACATGTAGCACGTTCTCGAAGCTTCTATTGGTGAGTTCAATCCTTCCTTTGTCGGTGACTTCAATAGAAGAGTTGTCCCCCATAAGAATAGGAGGACCTTTGCATGCATCCAAAGAAGAATAGACTACTTCTGAGGCATCCATGTGATGTGATGCTCCTGAATCTACGATCCAAGCATCGAGAGAGGAGTTGACTACAATCAAGGCATGGCTAGAATTGCCTTTCTTGGAATTCAGATCTTCTGGATTCTTCTTCTTTGCACCCTCAGGGATGAGATCTCCAAGGTTTTTTTGTCGAAGTATCTGATACATCAGATCTATTTGTTTTTGCATGCATGCAGATTCTGAATGGAATCCTTTGTGACCATATGTGCATTTCTCTCCCTTTCTTCACTTTTCTCCTTTGGATTCGGAGGCATCGGTGAATGGTTTTGTGTACCATTCCTTCTTCATATGTGCATGATATTTCCTCTTATCTTTATCTTTATATTTCTGATATTTTTGGCTGCCATAATGCACAGTGAGTGCATGCACCCTTGGGCCTTTGATTGTGCCCATGTTGATAAACTTGGTTCGCTCTTGTGTCAGTGATTCGATAAAGTCCTCAAGAGAAGGCATCTTCCAGGTGGCTCCAGAGGTGAATCTGACCGTATGGAATGTGGTTACTAATACAAAGAACTCTGGACCAATATTGGAGAGAATGGTGAGAACCATTTGTTTCTCCTCCTTCGATTTATCAACCCCACAAGCTTTGAGTTGCGACAATAAATCCTTGAATTTTGTAAAGAAATCTAGGATATTCTCGAAGCTTTTTGGATCCAATGTGAGAAGCTCCACCTCCATCATGTTTCCCCTCATCTCATCCTATTTTCCGAAGAGACCTTCCAATATGGTCCAAGATTCATTGGGATTCTTACAGGAAGATATATGAAAAAGGAGATTAAGAGAAATAAGACTGCAAATTGTTCTAAGTGCCTCATCCATGCAATTTAAGTACTTGGATTTTTCTATTGCTGATGTTGGCTCTGTATCTATATTCATGGTTAACCTATACAACCCTTTGGATTGGATATGTATGTATATTTTCTCCTTCCATGAAAAATAGTTGTAAGGTGTAAGAATGAATTCTTTTTGGAATTCCATCTTTCCACTGTCTTCAATATTTTATACCTGCAAAAAATTTCGGTGTAGATTTTTCTTAGAATTCCGTCGGCTATGATACCATGTAAATGTGTTGAAACTACACAGAATAGATATATCTAAGCAATTATACACACATTTGCAGAGATAATTGGAAAAGGAATAAGAAGGAGAGAAATAATAGAAATAATTCTCATTAACCATTGTGAATAATGAATAATTTACACATGATATACTCCATATAACTCAATGAGTTCGACTTGAGGTGAACCAAGTCACCATATTGGTGGTATAGAGTGATATGGATACACACCAACAGTTACAGGAGTGAATTGCCACCTATTCTAGTCTCTCAGGCAGTTGCAAGAGTGAATTGCCACCTAGTTGAGTTAACTAGTCAACTAGTCTTCAATTAATTGAATGAACATAAAGTAGTGAGGAGTTAACTCAAGGAATAAAGGCTAATGCACCACTTTGGTGATGATACCAAGGCAAGGTCGAATTATCATGGTGATGATCCCAATGTTTCATGGTGATGATCCCAATGCAGCATCTAAACTCAACTCAACTAGTCAAACTGAAGTGTGAACTGAAAGAGAATATTCTCCAGGTGGAATATTCTCTCCTAAAATATAGGAGACTAGATAATGACCAATATTTAATAATAAACAAATAAAAACCTTAGGAAAAAGAAATCCTAGGTGTGTGTGAAGTAACTCCAACAAGATGTAATGTAGGCAGTTGGACAGGTGGCACGATTTCAAGCAGCACCAAAGGAATTACATTTATTAGCAGTGAAGAGGATTTTCAGATATCTCAAAGGAACAAAAGAGTTTAGATTATGGTATCCAAAAGGAAAGGATATATAACTTATTGCCTACACAGATGCAAATTGGGTAGGTTGCATTGATGACCAATGAAGCACCAGTGGAGTAGCATTCTACTTGGTTGAGTGTCTAGTATCATGGCTAAGAAAGAATCAATCATCAACATCTTTGTGTATAACTGAGGTAGAGTATATTGCAGTATAAACATGTTTTACATAGGGTCTATGGATGAAACAAAATCTACCAAATATACAGGTTGAGTATGATAAGCCCATTGCAATCTATTTTGATAATAAAAGCGCCATAAGTATCTCAAATAACTCGGTGATGCACTCCAAGATGAAGAACATTCCAATCAATTATCACTTTCTACGAGAACAAGTTGCAGGAAATAAAATCAGAGTTGAATATGTGGGAACAAAAGAACAAGTGGTAGACATCTTTAAGAAACCTCTTCCACGAGAATCCTTTGAGTATCTTTGCCAGAGACTCGGAGTTGTTTCTAATCCAAAATGAATGATTTTGAATGATTATCTTATATGTCTTAGATGTACATGAGGAAGAACCATAAAGAGGATAGTTCGGGTTGGGAGATTAGATGATTCAGTTAGGGGGAGCAACCCCGAATGGAAAGCTACCTTTTCCATTGATGACAAAGGGGGATAGATTTATCATATCCAGAGGATAGAGGCATGGCTCTAGGGGGAGCGTTGGTCATAGAGATGTAGGAATGGTTCCAGGGGGATCATGAGTGATATTATTTCAGTATTTCATTAGAGTGTTAACATCAATGCCAAAGGGGAATATTGTTGATTAATTGGGTTGGTTGTCATTGATTTCAACCCTTGAAAAAAGTCTGGCAGTGAATTTCTCTAACACAAAGGTTTGGGTAATGGAACCAATTTTGTTTGATGTATAATGGTATGTTTTTTATATATTTGTAGGTAATATTATTCTATATGGATAGTACATGTCATGGCATTTATGGTGGTATGTGGAACATCACATAACTCCTCACGGTTTGAGATTTATGGCCTTACGAAGTTGAAGGACTGATGCAGGAGCGTTGCTCCATCTCAGCATGCACCAATTGGTTAGCACAAGTGGTGCGCATTCATGGAAGGGAGAGGCACCACCCTCTCATTTTTTCCTTCGAAAAGTTGAAGCATGATAGAGGAAATTAATGTTGACAAGTTGTAAGATCCAAGTTGTGCCTTCACACAAGCCGGAGATAAGGTCTCCATTAAGTGGTTGATGGTAGGAGGGCTCTTCATCCGATTCATATCAGATTTCCATCATTGTAATCTTTCCATTCTACAGCCATTTTGAATGGTGATTAGACACCACTATCTTAGTTGGAGGGAAGCTCGTCGAGCCCCTATTGTATAAACTCTTGTATTGTTTTCAGAAGGAGGCACTGTATGTAGGAGGTAGGAGATAGTTGAGGGAGAGCTAAGACTGAGTTGTAGCTCAGAATCACATATTGTAATGGACATTCCACCATTAATAGAAATGAGGATTTTTTCATGTTTATCAATTTCTGTGTAATGGATGTTTTGTTATGAATGTCATTCATATGCATTTGAGTTATAGATGTATGTTAGAAATTTTCTGCAGGGATAGAGATACAATTTTCTATCTATGAGTGTGTTGGGTTAAGTATGGTTCTCTAGGCTGAGTTCAAGGAGTGAATGACAGAGGGTGGAAACTCCGTGAGACGACGTAAGGAGTGCATGTCTAAACTGAGTGGAGTCAAAATAAAATCTTCGACGAGGGCACACCAGGATAATTCATAGACTTAGGAGGAAATTTCAAGGTGTTTAGGTACCTTGGAAAGAAAGATTGTGTGGGAGGAATCACAACACATAGTTATTGAATACTCTGCAATACTCTGCCAAGAGGGCATAGAGAAAGTACGAGAGCGTACAAGATAAACATACCCTAAAGTGTTGGAATCCTTAAGACAACCCTAGGGTTGTTGAATACTCTAAGGAAGGAAGGTTTTGCAAGAGTGCATCAACAAAGGAAAGAATATGCCTTAATACTTCCAGGAAGGCTAAGAGACAGGCCGTCGGAAAAGGATTAGCCGAGCGTAAGGAGTGCGCCAAGGATATTGGAAGTTCATATTACAATCTCGGGAGGAACACCATTACGTTTCCAGTAAGGCACGAGAAAGTTCACTGAAGAACACAGAGGAACTGGGAAACTTGAAGGTTTTCAAGATGACCAAATTCGCAAAAGAATATGTGTAATACTATGCAAGGAGTGTAGAAGAAGTTCGAAAACAGTTTAAGTCTCGAGAAGAAAATTTCGCTAAGTGTAAAAAAAGGGTCAAGGACTCACGAAGTCCTAGAGACCATGAAATCATCCATCATCGGGAGGAGACAGGTGGTAGAAGGTCGAGAGATTCAGGATCGCGAGATCCAGAAGGTTTTCCAAAAGAAAACAAGGATCTTCAATGAGTCATGAAGAGCGGCCTGAAAACATAACGTCAAATCCAGAGGGGACATGTGGAAGAAATCCGCACAAGACAGAGGAGTAGTACTCTAGGATATATCGGAGGAGGACTTTGAGACAATACCTGAAGAGTCGAGAGCCAAAGAAATCCTAGGAATCCACTGGGAAAGGACACATGGAGTTGGATCGAAACTTTGCTGATTTGAAAATCGGGAAAGATAGATATAAGTGAAGTGATAAATACTAAAGGATGGAGTCGCAGAGAAGATCATATTCATTGGATGTGAGAATAATGAGGACCACAGATCTGGTCTTAGATAATTTGTCAATTTAGGGATCGGGAAAAGAAGAGTAAAGAGCTCGCAAAAGATCTGAAGCATGGAGTCGTGAAGGGAGTTGGCCCACGATCATATCCCATGGTCACATGAAAGGAAGGGGCCTAGCCTAGAGAGCTAGCATTTGTTGGCGTTAATATTTGAACAACTCTAAGGAGAGGGCCTATGGGTGCCATACAACCTGCACAAAAAGGTGGAAGGGCCTATGTCAATTTGAGTTGGTTCCCATCAGGAGCCTAGTGAGCCAATTTAGCTTAGTGATTCGAATGATCCTAGACAGGGAGGTAGAGAATCCCCACAGAGCGATAAGGAAAAGAGGAGAGGGGTGGTTGTGCCAGAGTGGTATCAAAGCCTAAAATTGTTTTAGGAAAAGGAGACAGTCTAGCTACACCAAATAGATTCAAAGCTTGAATTCTCCTGTAGATAGCGGGTGAAGGGAGACGAGTGCAATAATCTGTGGAAATGTTGCAAAGCGTGCAACAGATAGATGGGATGTAGGTAAATAATGGTCGTTGGAAGTTATGAGCACAGTCGAGGATAATTATACTCGTAGAAGAACAAAGAGGATATGGACAAGGAGCTCAGTGATGTCTGAGAATAGATGGAGATGCTAGAATTCAATATGGAGTAGGAGGAAAAGGTGTGTTGGAGGTACAAGTGGCATTTGAAAAGGACAATCAAGTGTCCTATTCAGAATTTGTTGGCCAAGAGACAGAAATAGATGTTAAAATGGTGGTTTAGTCATGTTGAAAGCCTCAATGATAAGGGAAATAAATCTGGCAGAGGTCTCGTAGAGTGCTAGGTGGGAAATGAAAAGGGATCAGTTGATATCATAAACTACTAGGAGGATAGATGAGATATATTGAATTACCAAGTGGGAAAGGGAGAAGAGATGAGCTTAGTTGAGATTTTATGTCAGCAAGGGGTGTTGAAAGATGGAGAGGAGGTGGAAAAAAGTTCTCATCCATATGAAGATTCACATGGAGCTGCAAGCCGTGTGAATGAAGATGATGACAAGTTGGAAACTTTCATCACAAAGGAGAAGGATTAGGGGAGCATTCTGGTCATTGGAGGAGTTGATATATTCTTGCTAAGCAGCCAAGGAGAGGTGAGCACCAATGTTTTATATACAATGGAAGGAAAACAAGCTAAGACTATCATGGAAGAGGAGGAATGGATACTGAAGTCTTTCCCAGTAGAGGAGGAACACCCAGTTGAGTTACTCACTCATTGGGAAATGGATTTAAAGGCACTAGAGGATTGGTTGGAAAATCCAGAACTAGAAGGTGGCTGCCAAAAGATAACCATGCCAGAGGAGACATATCAGGATGAGTTGTAGCTGGAATAAAACCAACTGGAGAACTGGCATGAGTTAGTCTGTCAGAAGAGGTAGTTGAACAACATTTCACTCGCAATAATGTGATATTAGAGTCTACAACAATGTGGCAATTCAACGTCACAATGGATGGAAGCAGTATGGGATATCAAAATGACCTACCCATGGAGCAGCATGAAGAGTTCCATCCAAGCAGACTACAAAAGACGAAACTGTCGATGAAGTAGCTGGAGGAGGTGATACAGGAGATAAGGGAGATGATTTTGAGGTCAACATAAGAAGAAGAAGTCAACAAGAAGAAGCTGGACATAAAGGGAATGCGTGAGCAGTAGGGAAGATGAAGCAGCGACAACAACAAAGCAAAGGAGAAGAAGGATAACTCCAGGAGAAATTTTGGGATCTAGGAGGATTTCAACAAAGTTGGGAAGCTCATGAGAAGGAGCTCATGAACTTTTATAGTCTCAGAGTATGATGAAGGAGCATCACTCCACCTTAGCACACGCCAGGTGGTTAGCACAATTGGTGCACATTTAAGGAAGGAAGAGGCACGACCCTCTCATTTTTTCCTTCAAAAATATGAATCCTAATCGAGGCAATTAATGCTGACAACTTGGAAGAGCCAAGTTGTGGCTTCACACAAGATGGAGATAAGGTCACCATTAAGTGGTTGATGGTAGGAGGGATCTGTATCTGATTTAGATCATATTTCCATCATTGTAATCTTCCTATTAGATAGGCATTTTGAATGGTGATTAGACACCACTAGCTTAGTTGGAGGGAAGATCGTTGATTCCCTCTTGTATAAACTCTTGTATTTTTTTTAGAAGGAGGCACTGTATGTAGGAGGTATAATATATTTGAGGGAGAGCTGAGACTCAGTTGTAGGTCGGACTCACATATTGTAATGGAAATTCCACCATGAATAGAAAGGAACAATTTTTCTTTTTTATCAATTTCTGTGTAATGGATGTTTTGCTATGAATGTCATTCATATGCATTTGAGTTATATATGTGTGTTAGAAATCATCTCCAGGGATAGAGATACAATTTTCTATTTGTGAGTGTGTTGGGTTAAGTCTGGTTCTCTAGGATGAGTGCAAGAAGTGCGTGACAGAGGGTGGAAACTCTATGAGCCAACAAAAGGACTACATGTCTGAACTCAGTGGAATTGGAAGAAAAGATACCAGGAGGGCACACCAAGATAATTCACAGACTTAGGAGGAAATTTCAAGGTGGTTAGGTACCTTGGAAAGAAAGATTGTGTGGGAGGAAACATAGCACAAAGTTACTGAATACTCTGCAATAGTCTACCAGGAGGGCATAGAGAAAGTACGAGAGCGTACAAGAGAAACATACCCTAAAGTGATGGAATCCTTAATAGAACCCCAAGGTTTCTAAATACTCTGAGGAAGGAAGTCTTTGTAAGAGTGCATCGACAAAGGAAAGGAGATGTCTTAAGACTTCCAAGAAGACTAAGAGAAATACCATCAAAAAAGGATTAGCCGAGTGTAAGGAGTGCACCAAGGATACTATAAGTTAATCTTACAATATCAGGAGGACGAGTGTTAAGTTGCTAGGAGTGAACGAGAAAGTTCACTGAAGAACATAGAGGAACTAGGAACCTTGAAGGATTTCAAGCTGAGAAAAGTCGCAGAAGAATCTGTGCAGAACTCTGGAAGGAGTGTAGAATAAGTTCTAAAACAGTTTAAGTCTCGAGAAGAAATTTATAGTAAGTGTGCAAAAGGGGTCGGGGAATTGCGAATACCCGGAGACCCTAAAATCATCCATCGTCGGGAGGGGATAGGTGGCAGAAGGCCGAGAGATTCCAGAGTGAGAGCTTTGGGAGGTTTGCTAAGAGAAAAAAAGGATCTTCACAGAGTCGCGAAGAGAGAATTGAATCCAGACTGTTGTATCTGGAGGGGATGTGTGGAAGCAATTTACATGAGCTGGAGGAGTAGTACTCTGAGAGGTATCGGAGGAGGACCTCGAGAGAATACCTGAAGAGCCGAGAGCCAAAGAAATACTAGCATCCACTGGGAAAGTACACGTGGAGTTGGATCGACAATATGTTGATTCACAAATCAGGAAAGATAGAGATAAGAGAAGTGAGAACTCCCGAAGGATAAAGTTGTAGAGAAGATCATAGTCATTGGCTATGAGAAGAACGAGGACTACAAATATATTCCTGGAGAATTCATCGATTCAGGGATCGGGAAAAGAGGATAAAAGAGCTTGCAAAATCTCTGAATCATGGAGTCGTGAAGGGTGGCCCACAGTCATAGCCCATGGTCACATGCAAGGAAGGGGCCTAACCTAGAGAGCTAGCATCCATTGGCGTTAATATTTGAACAACTCTATGGAGAGGGCCTATAGGTTCCATACAACCTATGCAAAAAGGTGTAAGGGCCTATGTCAATTTGAGTTGGTTCCCATCAAAAGCCCGATGATCCAATTCAGCTCAGTGATTTGAAGGATCCTACACCGGGAGGTTGAGCATCCCCTCGGAGATATAAGGAAAAGGTGGGGGAGTGGCTGCGCCAAGGACCCTCAGATGATTTCCTTGAAACCCCAAAAGTCAAAAAGGATTATTTAAATAATAAAGTGAAGTGACAAAGTCAAAGAGGATTATTTAAATAATAAAGTGAAGTGACAAAGTCAAAGAGGATTATTTAAATAATAAAGTGAAGTGACAAAATCAAAGAGGATTATTTAAACAATAAAGTGAAGTGACAAAGTCAAGGAGGATTATTTAAATAATAAAGTAAATGGAGAACCTTCTAATTATGGAAAGTGGTTATAAGAAGGGTAACCCTAAAGTGAGGAAAATGGGTTAAGTGGTCAAGTGGCTATTGGATACATGGACAAGTGGCAAATTAGGAAAAATTGGACATAGGTGACTATGTGGACAGAGTGGCCTAGAATATGCTTCTAAGGAAGCTACTTGGAGAGTATAAATAAGAGGAAAGGCTCTCTCATTTTAATCACACTTCAGAATATTGAATATCTACAGGTGAATTAGGTAACCAAACGACATCTAAGATGAATTTCAGAGGGAAGGTGAAGTAAAGAAGATTGAAATTCAAGGGAGGATAAATTCTTTTGATGATGCTTTCTAAGGTATGTTATTTACAGGTCATCTCACCATTTTCATAATAAATTTTCTTCTAGAAATATTCAAACCATGAAATTGGGATGCCATTGAGAAAACATATCCAAGTAACCGTGGTACAAATTTCATCTTGTGGGTCGTTATAGTTTTGGAGTTACACTCCGTGGAAAATAGGGTTTGTGGTTAGTCCTGAAAATAGTCTAAAACATGTGTTTCAGGTAAAAATGTCATAACTTATTCATAACATATAAAAATTTAGTAAGACCAAATGTTTTGGTTAGAGTACAGTTTGTAGTATTTTTTGTACAATTTTCAGATCCATACAACAAATATTATGTGCAGAGCATGCTCTACAAGTTCTCTCTCTAGAATAAGCCAAAATTCAACAAGGTATGCCATTTTTTCTATAACTCCTTTTCTGATAGGTTCCAAGTAGTGACACCTGGAGGAATTTCATAAAACACACTGAAGAACATTTTCTACTATTTTCATATCTTTATTCATTACAGGTACATAGTTATTATTATTTCAAGTTAGGGTTGTTGAATAATCCAAAACTAGTCACGTGAGACTAAAGTAAAGTTCAATGAAAATGATAGTATCTTGTTGTTAAAGTTAAGGAAGGTTTGTAGGTTAGGGTACAGGTTGGTGAATGGTTGATTCACTTGTTGAGGTACAAGTTGTTTGGTACAGGTTGGTGCATGGTTGATGCACATGTTTATGGTATAGGTTGATTACAGGTTGAGGGACAGGTTGATGCATGGTTGATACATGGTTCAGGTTATTGGTATAGGTTGTTTGGTGTAGGTTTATTGGTACACATTTACATCAGTATATCTCACATTGATAGTGTGACAGTGGTTCAATCATTCTACTTATACATTAGGGAAGTTGGACAGGGCAAGGACAGTTGGTTGTATCCACCTTCTGGTTGTAGCCGAAGAACATAGGGAGTTGTAGCCTCCTTTTGGTTGTAGCCATAGAATTGGGGAGTTGGAGATTCCATCAGGCTATAGCCTGAGAAACTATGGGGTTGAAGCCTCCTTCCAGTTGCATCTGAAAAAAAAGGAAGTTGGTGCTTCCAATGAATGTAATTATTCAATACATATAAGAAAAAACATTTCGTGGTTTTCTCCCACTTTAGGTTTCCACCTAAAAACATTGGTTTACTGTGTATGTGTATTATTGTTCATTTGTTATTTACTATGAAAATTTTGGATGATAATGCGACATTGATATAACACTTGTATTATATGGTAAAAAAGGATTAAATTGCTCTATTATTGATTCACCCCCCCTCTCAGTAATCCAACAAATATTGCTTGGATAGAATGGACCATGAAACCAAAACAAATATTGACCTTTTAGTATGGTCACATAAGAAAATATCAAGGCTAGGATTGACCTATTCATACGTTCACCAAATAAACACTAAAATCCATGCTCAAACTTAACAACTAAACCACAACCCAAAGCTAATCAAATTGTATAATTACTTCAATACTTGCAAGAGAAATTGTAGATGTGTTATTTTTCTTCCATAACCATTCACAATACTTTCAACCAAGATCCCATGTAGATGGAAATGCTCAAGAGAATGGACAATATTCTTTAAATATAGAGAAAAATTTCTATCAGTTAGCATGAAGAGATACTTAGTCGAAGAAACAAAGAAACTAGAGAGAAGGGATGAGAATGATGAATTAAGGTTAAATGATAAGTAAAAAATATATCAAGTGATACCCACAATAACCATTACAATGATATAAAGGTTGGATGATGAAGCATATCATATGTATATCATAACCTTTAATATATGCATTTCATCTAAAGTACGTCTACAAGAGAATATCCAATGCTAAGAGGGCCTAGTTGGGTGATCATGGGAAACAAATATGTGCCAATAGCATGTAAGAAACATGTAATCAAACTAGATAAAAATGACCATTTCCAAAACTAATTTGGCTTGTAATCTAAGACATTTGACCTGCAGTCCAGGGTGAGTTTCGTTCATGAATTAAAAAATCTTGTTGACGACATTTTTCAAAAATTTCCAATGTGCACAAAAAAATATTGGATATTGTCCCACTACATGCCTATTCAGTTAACTAGAAATTGAATTAGTTTAGAAAAACATACTTGATGCTTCAATAGGTAAAAAAGATAAAATCATTTACATGATAATACTATGCATGGATGATTTTACATGCAATTACAACTTTATTGTCCTTTCCCTTGGTGACTTCACATAGGTTGAGTAAATCACGAATTATTGTCACTAAAAATTGATTTTCCTACCATTACAAAAAAAAAATACAAACAATAGAATATCAAAAAAATATGAACTTGTATAAATGGTTAATATATAAAGACTCACCAAAACAATTCAATAGTTTCCATGCACATGATTCTATATGCATAGAAAAAAAGTTGAAAATACAAGCATCAATTTGTAGTTGTCATTAATAAACTAATTCAAAAGAAAATAAATAATTGCATGGGAGATTATGTTATTATTGTTAACACAGAAAATACATATATAAAATTTGGTTTAACTCTGTCCTATTTTATGCTTACAACTATAGTAGTTAATTAAAAAAATAATCCATGTTCTTGCATGAATATTTATGGTTAGAAATTGTTTTGACAATGAAATAGACATTAAAATATCAGAGAAAGCAAATTCATTTAGGCTAGTGACATGATCACCTAGTTGAATAAATAATAAGAATTCAATCAATAAATATGGATACGTATAGAAAACCCAATAAAAAACTATAAAAGACCATAAATGACAGTTGTGGAAAACATAATATACCTGTTCCTCCATCATAGAACCAGAAATAGAGACAATTTCCCAGCAGAGTGTCTTCAGGTTGTTCCGTGTCCAATCTTGTCCATTAAGTTTTTCCATGTCCAATCTCCGCCATTAAGTTTTCCATTCTTTTTTAATTTTTTACTACCCATGTTTTCTAGTCTTGCGTTGGTTTCTTTTCAGAGGCTCCTATAAATGTCAAAAACAACTAAGGAAAGACTAGAAAAACATGGGCAACAGAAACCTTTCCATAAATGCATTATGGATGGTGGAGGTGATCTCCCTTCAAAACTTCATTTGTCAAATATAATAATATGTTAAATGACTGAATAATAACTAAATATTAATGAGCTTGTATTTGACAAAGAGAATTAAATGGTATATGTCTGAATAATAATTAAAGATGTACGACACTCTATAAATACTAAAAGGGTGTAACAACCTCCTCGTTACGACAATAACTTTGACAACAGGTGCACATTTTTTTTTTTAAAAGTGTGTGCGCGCGTGTAGAAAGGAAACAGACACACTTGACTCTACTGCACCCCCCGACGACTAACAAGACGCACCCACGATGGCCACAATAAGAAGACATAAGGCACACAACAAGTGACTGCAAGCGTTGATGACATATTGGGTTATGCATGGTACAGACACAAAAGGAAGAATCCGAAGTAGTAGAGGTTACTATTTCTGCACAGGAAAATAGGGCGTTTAATCTGAGTTCTCTGCTTCGGAGAGAGAGAATGTCAGATAGGCTCCTGGCCATTTGCTCAGGCAGAAACTAGTAATCTCCATCAGGTATGTCGCAAGAGTGGAACACTGCCTTTAAAGGACCCGAGACTCTTGATACGGTATTGGATTCTTTACACATAAATAATCACGCACACAGACTTATGTACTAAGGCTACATGGAGGTGTCTACATCCCATCCGACACAAGCCGACCATGCATTGCAAGACAACCAAGAACTAAAAATCAAGGACAACCACTACCAATACGGGAGACGCAAGTCAGCAGGACTCCGACATCGACCATACCCTGTTGGGACTCAATACCTTATTCATAGACCAATTACTCCATTTGTTTTCATGGAGCAATGAGTTACCGACCCAGTCTTTATAATGTACAATTCGTTAACTGCAATCTCCGTTACTGAAATTTACTAAAAGATTTCACTTAGATTTAAGGACCCTTCTTTTTATGTGTCGTCACTAACAACAAGACTTCAATAGCCTTATAATCGATTAACATTGCCCTCATCTGATTTTACAATAACTTGCAATTAAATGACAACTAATTACCTATCAAGTCGTCAACACCAAATTTAGATTCTTATTTTATAATGCAATAAAGTACTAACTTTGCCTATTACCAACAATCTATTTTAATGAAATTTCTCCACGCGTAACACCACAACATTAAACTACAGCCATTGTCATTACCTATCATTACAAATACCTTACAACTTAAATAACATCAACATTATATTAAAAAGGCATATTATCAATAACTTGCGACTTAAAACAACAACATTGCATTTATATGTTATCATTTCCTAACCTTACCTTTTAATTTATATTACCTGAACATTATTCTTACACAATTCAAGACGATAATTTGTGAAGACGTTACCTTTATACAATACAACAACGATCTAAAACATAACAGTTTCCTTCCTTCAAGTATATAAAGAAAAATCCTTCTCTAATAAATAAATAAAAGACATACATCCCTTCCTTGAATAATTAATTCACCAACTAGGAAACATCATGTTTTATATTAATATGACTTGCAAATAAGATAATGATCATTGCCCTTCTTGTATGTTACCAATGCAATCCATTATAATAACTCTCCCTAAGACAATTCAACATTTCTCCTTATACAATACTGATCTTGCAATAAATAACAATAAATTTTTCGGTTCATGCAGTCTAACACTAATGCTATATTTTGATTTAATTTGAAATAATATTACCCTCAACGATAAGGTATACAAAGGGCCTCCAACTGGGTAACTAACTAACATATCTAACTATCAGGGATATATTCAACAAAATATATAATCACATAATATAGCTAACCTCTGTCCTTGCAACTGATATCTATGCATGTATTCAAGCACACTGCGAACAATGCACTCCATTTTTTTATGTGTGTGCACATCGCTCTTTATTCACAATACAAGTGAAACATATACATATATACATATGCCCGTTCTGGAAATTAATGAATCATTTATAATTATGCTCTGCTTCTTCAATGTGCAGAAATCAGCAGTCAGTTTCCCAATCCTCCTGTTGTTTCGTTGTGCCTACATAGCGCTTTTCACCTATTGTATTTGCCCCACACTTTTTATGAATTAGTCATGTGTATATATTCCAAAATCAATTAATTAATCATATCAACAAGTAGTGATTTAATTAAAATAGAGTTAGGCAGCACTAGGCAAGGTTTCATACCATCGACCAGAGAAAACCAACAACAAGATAATGTTGTAGAATTTGTCTGGTGATTAATCACACCCACAGTCAATCAACCCACAACATAATGTGCCCTATTATTTAACCAACATTGCAATATTAGTAATTACAACCAAACGATTTTTCAGTGCTGTAGGGAACAGAATGTATGGCTGTATGTAGGCATTCAATGCATGGTCAGTGCTGGGGGTTGAGTTGTGGGTGTATCAAATGGTGTGTTGTTGTTTTATAAAAGAGACCAAGTGAATTCATGATTGGGTTTATTCAACAACAACACAGAGAATCGAGGCAGTGCTGCAGTAATTCATGTGGTATACACAATATCCTAACAATAATTAAAACCCAAAACTGAAACAAGATTACAGATACTTGATCATGCAGCAATGAATTTACACCATAGAAAATAATATAAATGAAATGCTCACGGGGATGTACAGAATACCAGCTCTAAATAAAAACGCCTACTGGCAAGGAGAAAAAAAAACGCCACAGTAAAGAATCACTCCATAGCAAATCGCCAAAAACCCCCATAGAAAGGTAGAACACCCACAGCCAGTTAAAAACACCATGGCTAAATGGGTAAAACCCCTGGAAATTTTAAACGCCCACAGAAGTTTCCCCGCCCACAGCAAAAGGTAAAAACACCATGACAAGGTAAAACTCCCTTATCACTGTAAAAACGCCCCAGAAATTTTATACACGCCCCCATTAACCTGAGAACGCCCACGATAACATCAGATGCCTCCCAATAATATTAAAAATTCCCGTTGAATAGAGAAACACCCCTGTTCTATATAATACAACCTCAGAGATATGCAACGCCCCCAATCATATAACGAAAATGCCCATAACCAAATACAATAACCATAAACCCAAAACGAAATTTCTAGAAACCCTAAAACTGTACCAAACACAAAAAAATGAAATGATTTTACAAAACAAAATTGTTGTACATTCATAGCCATATTAACATGACCCTAGTCAGTTATTAATGCCCCCCAACCATATCTAAAAGCCCTCCTTAAAACATAACGCCCACAAGAATATTTAGAAGCCCGCGGCAATATGAAACACTCAGAATTAAAACCCAACGTAGAGCAAGATCATTGTAAAAAAAAAACACAGGTATTTAACCCAAAAATCACAGAGAAGTTCCACCGTAACCCCGCAGAGTTTAAACCACAAGAACCAAAGAATTTTGACCCTCAATGCTGAGATAAACCCCAACGCAATTTCTTAATTTATTTTTCTTATTTTCTTTTTAAAACAGTCAACGCAGAGATAAACAACAGGCAGAGAAGGATTTCAGAGTAAATGACAGTAACCAGGAAACTACTAGGTTATACCATAACCATTCTACCCTACAAAATAGAGGAGCGTGCCTTGCCTTATCGCCCGCTTGATGATGTCCATTCGCTCTGCATTGCTCCTGCTTCGTGTTTCTCCAGCTCGTCGACCATAGAGGACTCACTGGTACCTCCCAGCCAAATGCTAGGGGTACTCTACTTCCCCCTTAGCCCCCCGAGCCGCAAAGGGGCCACACAAATCCAGAAGTTATACCTAGCTTCCCAGCTCACCTCCACGGATGAGCTACTGATGCAGGAGCATCGTTCACTCATCAAGCGAGCCAACGCACGAAATAGAGAAAAGACAGTTGGACAAGCCAACAAACTTCTTTTTTGAATTTCACCTTGATATTTGTTGCGCCAAGCATTAATGAGTTAATGTAATGAAGCGCACTTGGATTGTATTGTAGATAGGAAGGCATTTATTATTTTTAATGTTGTTAGCTAGGAATCTATTGCAGATTTGATAGTTTCAGATTTCGAGAGGGCAAACGGAATATAAGCACCCTCCTTTGTATCATTGTATGATTTAGCAATTATCAAACAGGAGCAAGAGAGGAGCATAGCAGAGAACTTGTGAAGAACACCCATGTACATATTGAATTAATAGAAGGAAGTCTTTGATTCATTTTCATGGTTTGTGTTGTTTCTTTGTGTTGATATTATTCTCATGTATGTTTACTTTCTGTCATGATTTTGCTTTGATATGTTGCATAAGAGATTTCATAGTTGATTTGAAGTCTGTGAGAGAGAGGAGAATGAGTTTCAATTGTTTCTCTGTCTGAGCTAGGAGATTCCTGCATAGAGTGCAGTTGAATTCCTCCGCATAAGAGTGCGTTGAGGAGGCTAGATAGGAAACTCTCATTTTCATTTGCCCAGAAGTTGAATTGGGTTATCAGAGCTGTGCAGGAGAAGGGCAGGCCGGATTTGAAGTCTCAGTGGTGAGCCTGAGCTTAGTGGACAGAGGCTACTGTTGCTAATATTGCACAGAGTCCAGAAGACCCAACACTTGGAGAGTGATTGGACGTCGAGCGCAAGGAGTGCGTAGATATTCCTTTGAAAGACTAGAAGAAATTAAGTTCAGGAGGGATAGTTTCCGCCATGAAGACTTTGGGAACAGACCCAGGAGAAATTCCAAACTAGAAGGAGCTTTAGAACGGAGGAATCTCCAAGAAGGAGAATCAACGATCAGGGATCGCAGGGGAGAAGCACGGAGTCCCGCTGATCATTGGATCAGGGAAGAGCTGCGTGAGGTTTTAGTCCATAAGCTCAGGAGGAAAGGACCAACGCCCATCGGGGTTCGACGTTCGGCGTTTGGCGAGGCAAGAGTTGCCTGCATGTCGAAATCGCGAGTAGCGATTTCCCGAATTTATCGGAGCCGTCGATTGTGACAAGGATAGGTGGCACGAGATCTCAGGGGATCGGGATTTGGCACTTTAGTGTTTTCAAAGTCGAAAGGACCACAGAGAAATAGAGAAACTCTGAGCTGCGACAGGTCCCATAGGGACAGCGTGGAGCACTAACACGTGGCATCGCATATCGACATTCGGGGTTTGCTAAGGCGAGAAAATCGTGACATTTCATGTATCGATTTCCCGATAGGAAAATCCCTGATACACGGAACCATTGATTGTTGACCCATCGGGGATCGGGGTTTGGAGTTGCGCGAGGCGCACACACACAGGGTTCATGATATCGCGAAGCCCGATTTCCCGAAGTAACTACCGGGAGATCAAAAGAGTGTCCTGTGGGTGACAAGAAGTCCCGATACAGGATTTGAAGGGTATTACACCTCTTCGGGCCGAGGTTCAGAAGGTCCTAGTGAGAGCGGCTGTGCCTGGAGGGCCGGTTGCGTCAGAGTGGTATCAGAGCCTGAACATCTTGTCTGTATATCTGAGGTGAGAGAGGGGAAGGAGAAAGGGAAAGAACTCTGATACACACAACTTGCGTCAGAGTGGTATCAGAGTGGGAAGACTCTTTCTTTCTGAAGCAGAGAAGAGAAGACACAATTCCACCGAGAAGAGAAAGGCAATCACCTGATCGTGAAGACAGGGATGCCCGAAGAAGGGGTAGGCCAGCAGGGAATCCAGATATGGAACGACAGATACGAGATCTCAAGGCAAGACTCGAAGAGATGGAGACCACCCAAAGGCGTGGAGTCGGCGCAGGAGAGTTCAGTGATTCCGAGGTCGAAGAGGAAGCTAGACATGAAGAAGAGGTCATAGCAGAGGATGCATCGATCGAGCGGTTGATTAGAGCCATCTCCAGGATGAGCTCAAAGACAAAGATGGATATTCCTGTCTATGAGGGAAGTCTAAATGCAGAAGAGTTGCTAGATTGGATCCAAGCACTCGACACCTACTTCGATTACGAAGATATCGAAGAGGACAAGAAGGTAAGGCGTGTTGTTACTAAGTTGAAAGGACATGCAGCCTTATGGTGGGATGAGTTGCAAGCTGATAGGCATTGCAAAGGCAAATAGAAGATCAAAATCTAGGACAGAATGATCGCTAAGATGAAAGCAAAGTTCATCCCCAGAGATTATTAGATCACTCTGTTCAGGCGAATGCAGAACCTGAGACATAAGCTAATGACGGTGAAGGAGTACACCGAAGAATTTTATAGGCTCAACATTCGAGTAGGTCATCGGGAGAGTGATGATGAAAAGGTGGCAAGATACCTGAATGGATTAAGGTATGACATTCAGGATGAATTAAGCATGGTTACCATCCAGACAGTTGAGGATGCATACCAGATGGCTCTGAAAGCCGAGGAGAAGCTGAGCCACAAGCAGGGACAGCGAGGACGAGGCAGAAGTCAGCCCAGGCAAAGCTGTTGCCCAGAAAGAATATTAGAAGCCCAAGGAGGATTGGAAGAGACCTCAAGGTAAAATGGAGAGAGGTGGAACCTCACAGCAGAGGCAGCCAAAAATTGAACAGAGGCAACAATATGCTGAGCCGAGGAGACAACAAACTGATCAGCAAAAAGATTATACTGACGCCAATGCATTTCCTCATACCCGAGGTAGAGGAAGAGGCCAAGGAGGAGTCATCACATGTTTTACATGTGGAAAGGACAGACACAAAGCTGTTGACTGTCCAGATAGGAAAATGGATAGAAGTGAAGCTCACATCACTGAAGCGCAGAGGCGTGATGCTGAGAACGAAGATGTTGAAAACAGAAGATTGCTTGGGATGCATAAGGTTCTTTTGACACCTGAGAAAGAGGTGGACATCTCAGTGCAGAGGAGAAGATTGTTCAGGACAGCTTGCACAACCAAGGACAGAAAGTGCAAGGTGATCATGGACAGCGGGAGCACTGATAATCTCGTTTCATCCGAGATCGTGGAAAAATTGGAGCTGGAAACAACTAAGCACCCGAGTCCATATAAAGTCTCGTGGCTACAGAAAGGACACCGGGTAAGTGTCACTAAACAGTGCTTAGTTAAATTTAAAATTGGGAATTATCATGATGAGATTCTGTGTGATGTTATTCCCATGGACGTATGTCACATATTGTTGGGTAGACCATGGCAGTATGACAGAAATGTTTTTCATGATGGGAGGATGAACACATATACCTTGGAGAAGGATGGGAGAACACACAGATTTCTTCCGATAAAAGATAAAGAAGTGAATTCGGAAGTAAACAGCACGATACTTCTCATGAGTGGGAAAGAACTTCTCACAGAGCTGGAGAAGGATGAAGATCCACAATTCTTTATGGTCAGGAAACCAAAAATTGTCCTGACTAGCACAAGAGTGGACGACTTGCCAGACGAGATTCAGGAACTATTGGGAGAGTTCGCTGATATCATCGTGGACGAAATACCTCGTTCGTTGCCACCGATGAGGAGTGTGAGTCACCACATTGATCTCATACCTGGAGCAAGTTTGCCAAATAAGGCAGCATACAGGTTGACACCACAAGAGAACGAGGATGTCAAGAGGCAGGTACAGGATCTGCTAGATAAAGGACTGGTGAGGGAGAGCCTTAGTCCGTGTGTTGTTCCGACAGTGCTGAGTCCGAAGAAGGATGGAGGTTGGAGGATATGTACAGACTCCAGAGCGATCAATAAAATCACCATCAGGTATAGGTTTCCACTACCGAGAATGGATGACTTGATGTATTGCCTCAGTGGGGCAAATTATTTTTGAAAAATTGATCTCAAGAGCGGATATCATCAGATCCGGATGAGAGAGGGAGATGAATGGAAGACAGCGTTCAAGACAAACGAGGGTTTGTATGAATGGTTGGTCATGCTGTTTGGCTTGACAAATGCACCAAGCACCTTCATGAGGCTGATGAATGAAGTCCTGAGGAAATTCATTGGAAAATTCATGGTCATGTATCTGGACGATATACTGATCTTCAGTAAGACAAGGGCTAAACACTTGAGGCATTTAGCCATTGTGATGAGAAGGCTACAACAGGAGAAGTTGTTGATCAATCTGAAGAAGTGCTCATTTTTGCAGACAGAGCTCATTTATTTAGGTTTTGTAATCTTGGTGAATGAATTGAAGATGGATCCTGAGAAGGTGGAAGTGATCAGGAATTGGCCATCGCCGAGGAATGTTTTTGAGGTAAGGAGTTTTCATGGACTGGCTAGTTTCTACTGGAAATTTATTATAAATTTCAGTGGAATTAGCACCGCAATGATGGACACTGTGAAGAAGCGGCATAAAGTTTTTCACTGGACAACAGAGGCTGAAAGGAGCTTCAACCTGTTGAAGCGGAAGGTAACAAAGAAACCAATCTTGGTGTTGCTTGATTTTCAGAGAACATTTCAGGTGAAATGTGACGCCAGTGGATATGCTGTTGGAGGGGTCTTAAGTGAAGATGATAGACCTATTGCATATTTCAGCGAGAAGTTGGATGATACAAAGCTAAAATACTCCACATACGACAAAGAGTTTTATGCCATCATACATGCATTGAAGAAGTGGAGGCATTACTTGATACCCAAGGAATTCGTTTTGTACAGCGATAATCACGCATTGCGGTTCGTGAGTCAATAGGAGAAGTTGAACCAGAAGCATGCGAAATGGGTAGAGTAC
The DNA here is from genome assembly GCA_009831015.1 of Picea engelmannii. Lineage (NCBI taxonomy): Eukaryota > Viridiplantae > Streptophyta > Pinopsida > Pinales > Pinaceae > Picea > Picea engelmannii. The sequence continues at coordinate 63,957 of ML798408.1, forward strand.
ATGCAGAATTTTACGTTTGTGATCAAGCACATTTCGGGGAATGCTAACAAAGTAGCCGATGCTTTGAGAAGGAAATGTTTATTGCTGCAGGAGTTTAGATTCAAAACCTTGGGTTTTGAAAATTTAAAAGATATGTATGCTGGAGATGCAGATTTTGCAGAGGTGTATGAAGCAGCTGAGAATCCAGTTCTCAGAGATCAGACTCCATGGATTGACTACTTGATCCAGGAGGGATTGTTGTTTAAAGGCAACCAATTGTGCCTACCAAATTGCTCCATGAGGGAGAATTTGGTGAGAGAAAAACACAGTGGAGGCTTAGCAGGTCATTTTGGGCATGATAAAACATTCGCCAAGTTGAGCGAATCGTATTATTGGCTAGGAATGCGAGCAGATGTAAAGAGGTTTGTTGACAGGTGTCGGATATGTCAACATGCGAAGGGCCTAAAGTAGAACACAGGATTCTATCAGCCATTGCCCATACCCAAGAGGCCATGGGAAGCCATTAGTATGGATTTTGTTCTGGGTTTTCCGAGAACGCAAAGAGGAGTTGATTCCATTTTTGTGGTGGTGGACAGGTTCTCAAAAATGGCACATTTTATTCCGTGTCAAAAGACCAGTGATGTGACCCACATCGCCAATTTGGTTTTCAAAGAAATCGTTAGACTGCATGGATTTCCAAGAAGCATAGTCTCGGATCGGGATACAAAGTTCATAAGTCATTTTTGGAGGACACTATGGAAAAAGATAGGAATTAATTTGGCATTTATTTCATCTTACCATGCGCAGAAAGATGGGCAGACGGAGGTGGTCAACAGAAGTCTTGGAGACTTACTACGAAGCCTGGTGACAGAGCACCACAACAGTTGGGACCAGATATTACCACAGGCAGAGTTCGCGTACAACGATTCGGTGAATCGAAGTACAGGAAAAATCCCATTCAAAATTTTGTATGGGACATAGCCGAGGGGAGTTTCTGAGCTCAGGGAGTTAGAACAAGCTGAAATTAGCAGCGCTCGTGCTGAAGACTTCGCTGAAGCAATGCAAGAACTTCACACTCAGGTGAAGCAGCGATTGCAGAAGGCGAATTAAGAATACAAGCGCAGAGCCGATCAACGGAAATGGCAACTTCAGTTTGAAGTTAGACACATGGTTCTGGCACACTTAAGGAAGGAAAGGTTCCCGAGGGGAACATATAACAAGCTCAAAATGAAGAAGATTGGGCCGTGCAAAGTCCTGAGGAAATTCGGGGAGAATGCATATGAGCTTGAGTTGCCAGAGGGCATCGGGATATCTCTGATTTTCAACATTTCAGATTTATACCCATATAAGGCTAGAGAAGCAGACACTGGAACTAAGGAACCATTGGTCCAGTGGCAGAAGTAGTTGCCATTTGCACAGAAGCCACAGATGGAGTGTATACTGGACCACCGAATAGGAAAGAAGACCAGGCAAAAGCAGTATTTTGAATACTTGGTAAAATGGAAGAACCACCCAGTAGAGGATGCTAGCTGGGAAACCGAAGCAGTGATACAAAAGCATGGGCACACTGTGCAGGAGCTCATGGACAGGAGCCCATGAAATCTTTCGAGCTGAGGAGTATGATGCAGGAGAATCGCTCACTCATCAAGCGAGCCAGCGCACGAAACAGAGAAAAGACAGTTGGACAAGCCAACAAACTTCTTTTTTGAATTTCACCTTGATATTTGTTGCGCCAAGCATTAATGAGTTAATGTAACGAAGCGCACTTGGATTGTATTGTAGATAGGAAGGCATTTATTAGTTTTAATGTTGTTAGCTAGGAATCTATTGCAGATTTGATAATTTAGCAATTATCAAATAGGAGCAAGAGAGGAGCATAGCAGAGAACTTGTGAAGAACACCCATGTACATATTGAATTAATAGAAGGAAGTCTTTGATTCATTTTCATGGTTTGTGTTATTTCTCTATGTTGATATTATGCTCATGTATGTTTACTTTCTGTCATGCTTTTTCTTTGATATGCTGCATAAGAGATTTCACTGTTGATTTGAAGTCTGTGAGAGAGAGGAGAATGAGTTTCAATTGTTTCTCTGTCTGAGCTAGGATATTCCTGCATAGAGTGCAGTTGAATTCCTCCGCATAAGAGTGCATTGAGGAGGCTAGATAGGAAACTCTCATTTTCATTTTCCCATAAGTTGAATTGGGTTATCAGAGCTGTGCAGGAGAAGGGCAGGCCGGATTTGAAGTCTCAGTGGTGAGCCTGAGCTTAGTGGACAGAGGCTACTGTTGCTAGAATCGCACAGAGTCCAGAAGACCCGACACTTGAAGAGTGATTGGACGTCGAGCGCAAGGAGTGCACAAATATTCCTCTAAAACACCTGAAGAAATTAAGTTCAGGAGGGATAGTTTCCACCATGAGGACTTTGGGAATAGACCCAGGAGAAATTCCAAACTGGAAGGAGCTTTAGAGCGGAGGAATCTCCAAGAAGGAGAATCAGCGGTCAGGGATCGCAGGGGAGAAGCGCGGAGTCCCGCTAATCATTGGATCAGGGAAGAGCTGCGTGAGGTTTAGTCCATAAGCATAGGATGAAAGGACCAACGCCCATCAGGGTTCGGCGTTCGACGTTTGGCGAGGAAAGAGTTGCCTGCACGTCGAAATCGCGAGTAGCGATTTCCTGAATTTATCGGAGCCGTCGATTGTGACAAGGACAGGTGGCATGAGATCCCGGGGGATCAGAATTCAGCACTTCGGTGTTTTCAAAGTCGAAAGGACCATGGAGAAATAGAGAAACTCTGAGCTGCGACAGGTCCCACAGGGACAGCATGGAGCACTAACACGTGGCATCGCATATCGACATTCGGGGTTTTGTAAGGCGAGCAAATCGTGACATTTCATGTATCGATTTCCCGATAGGAAAATCCCTGACAGAACCATTGACTGTTGAACCATCGGGGATCGGGGTTTGGAGTTGCGTGAGGCGCACACACACAGGGTTCGCGATATCGCGAAGCCCGATTTCCCAAAGTAACTACCGGGAGATCAAAAGAGTGTCCTGTGGGTGACAAGAAGTCCCGATATGGGATTTGAAGGGTATTACACCTCTTCGGGCCGAGGTTCAGAAGGTCGTGGTGAGAGAGGTTGTGCCTGGAGGGCCGGTTGCGTCAGCTACCACTCTATTACAAGATGAGAAATTCCCAACTCCTCACAAGCAATCAGTCCAGTCCCCATTTCGGCAACATAACCATACCTCATAGCCCCTCCTCTTCCTTCCTCATGTATCTTTCTTTTATAGGGTTTTTGAGACCTCCCCCTTGCCCTAATTCCCCTTTAACTCAAGTTTTAATGAAAACCCTTATTACTTAATTTCCCCTTTTTCATTAATCCCCCTTTCTTTTCTTTTTTTCTTTTTTTTTTTTAAACCAAAAAGGTAGATGCACTAATTATTATTTTCCTTTTTATTTTATTTTTTTAAATTCATAAATTTTATTAAAGGTAGAGGCGGTAGGGACTAATAAATTAGTGGAAAGAGAATCCATCAATAATTTTCTTTATTCTATATATTAGATATTATGGAATACCGACAATTTGTTTATAATATATATATATATATATATATATATATATATATATATATATATATATATATATATATATATATATATATTCCTATTTACATGCATGTTATGCATCATTTTAATTTATCATTATCCATCATTATAATTTATCATTATCATATATATAGGATAATAAGAGATTAAAGTGATGACAACATGTATATGGGAAATGTAGATGTATAACATAAAAGAGGAATAATGCGAAATTAAGGTGATGGATGGTCTTTTAATAATGTGAAATGGACATGTAAAAGGGAAATGGATACTGGGATATTAAGGTAGTGGAAGATAGTTTAATAATGTAGACAAGGATAATGAGAGGATAATGGTCTTAGTTTTTTTTTTGTGGTAATTTTCTTTATGTTATATAACATAGGTGATGTCATTCTTCCACAAGTTAGGAATTAAATCCTTCTTTGAAAAATTTTAAAAGTATTAGATTTACTTTAAATCTTACCCTCGTCATCGCCCCAAGAATTTTATTAAGACCCAACTATTACTTAGGTGGGTTTTTTGTTTAATTTTTTATTTTTATTCCAGAGTCTGCTCTTAAAGTTAGCCTAAAATTTTACCCTAAAAGTTTTAGACTGAGCACTTAGATTCTGAACTGGCCGACACGGGGTTAGGGAAGTTGTTTAAGGATTTCTTAAGGAGTTATTATCTTAGGGCTATTTAGGTTTGTTTCCTTCATCAACATCCATGCGATGTGCCCTTTAGGATGCACCATGTGCTCCAAGGGTGCCACTCGCCTCGTTCCCTTTCCTTTGCGCGATGTGCCCTTCAGGATGCACCATGTGCTCCAAAGGTGCCACTTGCTTCTTGTGTTTCTTTTGTGCGACGTGCCCTTCATGATGCACCACGTGCTCCAAGGGTGCCACTCGCCAATTGGACTAATTGGTAGACATCTATAACTCCTGGATTCAACACTCCGGCAGGTGAACTTGTGGGAGACTAGCGGCTCTAAGGAATAAGGACCCCGCCTTATTGCGCGCCCCTTAGAATCATCGTGAGCGAATGTCGCAGTCTTCCCTCATGGCATCGTGGATCCTCTCGAACTAGGTAATCGTTAACCTACAGTTCAAGCCACGACGAGAGTGCTAGTAGGCGGTGGCAGGGCTGTTGTCCACCCCTCTCCCTCAACCTCTCTGGAAATCGTGTGTGGCCCCTTTACTCCATATGTGAGTCTGGTCGGCAAGCTATCGTCATCCTGCATCATCAACAATCGTGTCAGAACATGTCAATATCATATCATCAAATCAAATGAAATATCACAGTGAGAAAATCAACCCAAAAGCACACTCTCTGACTCAATCCGAAGTCCAAGGGGGTTCCATCGATGCCTCTGCATCCTCAGGGTCGAAAACCCTGCACACTCAATACAACTGAGTCAAATAGCACCTGTCTACATCACATAGTAAAACATCATGTCGTCTATCATACTGCGTCATAATCAAGTATAAATGTTTTAACATCAAAAAGTCCAGATCACTTGCAAGAAAGTGTCCTCAAATAATAAGTTTTATCAGTGCGCTAGAGCGGGATGTTACATACACTCCCTCTTGGTCTAAACTTCGTCCCAAAGTTTCTCAGTATAAATGATGAATAAAAGTATCACCGTATCATAAGTCTATATAATCAAACAAAAATGGAAACTACTATTGCATATCATATGGGTCCTCCCAGGTCGCCGAGCGCGGCCTATAACTATCCCACTAGACCTTGACCTGATCTATCGTTCGACGTCATAACTATCGAACATGATGATCTAATATGTGGATCGGCTCAGTCGTGAGCACTCCCTCATCCGATACCTACCATGAAATCATGACAATCACTTGTGTAGGATCACTAATATAATGTCTCAGAAAAGATACATGAAAAACATCGTGCATACGCCTCAAAGAATTAGGCAAGGCTAGTCGATAGGCCACAGGCCCCTTTCTCTCCACAATCTTGAATGGTCCTACGAACCTAGGAGAGAGATTAGCTCCCTTTCCAAAATTGATCGATCTCTTATGCAGTTTAACCCATAAGAAGACTCAATCACCGACCTCGTAACTACGATCGACTCGTTGCGCATCGGCATAACTCTTTTGTCGATCCTGCGCTTATTTTATCCTTTGTCTTATGGTTTGCATTTTCTCTTCCATTTCTTGGATCGCTTCTGGTCCCACCAGGACCCTATCCTCAAGACGATCCCAACTCAAGGGCGTCCGACATGATCGCCCATAAAGAAACTCAAAATGCGCCATCTTAATGGTGCTTTGGTAACTGTTGTTGTAAGCGAACTCTACTAGAGGCAAGAATTCCTCCCAACGCTTTTGTTGGTCCATCACGTACATGCGCAACATGTCTTCCAAGGTTTGGTTCATGCGTTCGGTCTGTCCGTCCGTCTCTGGGTGATACACAGTACTAAAGTTAAGTTGGGTCCCCAAAGACTCTTAGAATCTCGTCCAAAATCGTCCAGTAGACACCGATCCTCGATCGGATATGATCTTCTTAGGCACACCATGCAGCCTCAGAATCTCACTGATGAAAACTCTTGCTATGTTCGGTGCCTGATACGTCGTATGCATGGAATAAAGTGAGCACTCTTTGTCAGCGTGTCTACTACTACAAAAATAGAGTCGTGTCTCCTTGCCTTCAGTGGAAATCCAATGATAAAATCCATTGACATAACTTCCCATTTCGATTCCGGAGTGGCGTGTGGTTGAAGTAATCCTGCTGGGTGTCTATGCTCAGCATTTGCTTGCTGACACTCTAGGCATCTAGCCACAAAGTTGACTATGTCGGCCTTCATTCCTTTCCAAAATAATAATGGTTTAAGGTCTTCCCTCATCTTCGTAACTCCTGGGTGAGCCATGTAACTGCTCTATGAGCCTACCTCAGGATCAACATCCTCAACTCGTCATTTGGCGGTATGTAAATCCGACCTATAAACCTCAATAACCCATCGCTATCAAAGGAAAATCCCTCATATCATGGTATCATCATGTCGTTTTTTCCAGTACAACCCTCAACCTCTTGGTACCCGTCATCGTCACGCTGTAAGGTGAGAATTTTCTCACATAAGTTCATCTGAAGACGCAACACCGAAAAGACGCGTGGCCTCCGACTCAAAGCATAAACCACTCGGTTCACTGTTCCCATTATGTAAGTAATCTCAAAGTCGTACTCACCAAGAAATTTCGACCAACGTCGTTGTCGCACGTTCAGGTCGCTTGCGTGAAGATGTGTTGTAGTCCACAATGATCAGTCCTTAATTTAAATTTTCGCCCAAAAAGGTAGTGTCTCCTCATGTCTTCTCATCTTGCTCGAAATGTAAGCAATCACTCGTCCGTCTTTCATCAAGACTCTGCCTAATCCCTCCTTGGATGCGTCAGTGCATACCAAGAAGTCTGCATCCATGTCAGGGACCTTTAGTATCAGCGCTATCATCAACAAATCTTTAAGCCTCCAAAATGATTCTGCACATTTCTCGGTCCAGACAAACTTCTTGTTTTTCTTCTACAATTCTAGGATCGGATCTGCTATCTTCGAAAATCCCTCGACAAACCGTTGATAGTATCCTGCTAAACCCATAAAGCTACGCACTTCTGTGACATTCATCGGTGCAGGCCATTCCATAATAACCTCAACCTTGGCTTGATCCATGGTGATACCTTCACCGGAGATGACATGCCCTAAGTAGTGAATCCTTGATGGATAAAAAGAGCACTTGGACAACTTCCCATATAATTTGTGTTCTCGTAAACATTTCAGTACCAAGCGCAAGTGCTCGTCATGCTCCTCCATCGTCCAAGAGTAGATCAGATATCGTCAATGAATACATGGACAAACTTGACCAAGTACTCGCGGTACACCCCGTTCACCCAACTCATGAATACCCCTGGGGCGGTTGTCAGTCCAAAAGGAAAAATAGTAAGCTCGTAATGTCCCAATATCTTCCTTAAGGCAGTCTTAGGGATGTCATCCTCCTTGATCCGTAACTGGTGATACCCTGATCACAATCAATCTTGGATAACACTGTTGCACCCTTCACTTGATCGAACAGATCATCAATTCTAGGTAAGGGATACTGATTCTTGATCGTAGCCTTGTTAAGTTGACGGTAGTCAATGCAAAGCCTCCCTGATCTGTCTTTCTTTCATATGGAAATAACTGGTGCACCCCACGGTGACACACTAGGACGTATCAGTCCCAGGTCCAACAACTCCTTCAGTTGCATTTTCAACTCTTGCATCTCCGGGGTCGACATCTGATAAGGCGTTCTTGATATCGGTTTGGTCCCTGGTTTCAGGTCTATGGTAACTCCCATTCCCTTTCCGGTGGCATCCCAGGAAACTCCTCTGGAAATACGTCTGCAACTCTTTCACCATCAAAAGGTGTTCTAGACCTTCCGCTACTCCCTTTTCGTTAGCGCGAGGATCGCATACAGCTTGCACCCCTTGCGCATACTCTTTCGTAATTGTAAGGAAGAGACAAACCTCAGGGAAAATCCCTAGTTCCATCCTACAATCAAGTGTCTCTATCCTTCATCATAATCCAAGCTCAACCGTTTCATCTTACAGTTGAGTATCGCCTCATGCGATTCCAACCAATCCATACCGATCACGATGTCATAAGATCCTAAGATCATGACGTACAAGTTGACCATCGTGACTAACTCTCCCATGTTAAGGGCACAACCCATAACTTTTTCTCCAACCTTCTGGTTGGCTTCTAAACCCCTTTCTATGAAGATAAACTCATCCTGAACGACTGCCTTCTAGACATCATCGTGCAAGGTTTGAGGCATCAAAACATTTAACCCTTGCACGCAGGCTGCCAATAAGGCCCAACACGAACCTGATGACCTTAAGCTTCTCAAAGTTAAGGTTTGGAGCTTCCCAAAGCAGCGCCATAGAACATGCCTCGTACTCGAGCACCATACGACCTCCCTGTTGTAAATCGTTGAACTCATTGAGCTGACGCTTAATGAATTCCTCTAAAAGATACCTCTCTCGGAACCACTCCTCGAACAGTTCCCATGACACGTCTTCAATGGCCATGTTCAGCTGTGGTAGGAGTGTCTTCCACCATAGAAGAGCACTCCCCTTCAATTGAAATACCGCCAGGTGGACCTTCATGTTGGAGGTATAATTGCGAGGTGCGAAGCACATCACCATCTTTTCCAACCATGCCTCGGCGGCTGTGCCTTCTGGGGCACCCAAGAACTCGAGAAATTTGACCTTCTCGAGTTCCCGGTGAAAGCTACCTATAACGGCCGGTGCGCGCGGCGTAACCTCAGTGGGTGCCAGCGCCCTGGCCTTGTCTCTGTCCAATCGGTTGATCAGTGCCTCAGACATGCACTGAAAGGACCTCATCAACCCCACAACATCACCAACTGCGATCTATTCCTGTTCGAGAACCTGCTTGCCTCCCTGGGGGTCAGACCCCTCAGGTGTGGATGCTACTGGAGGTGTCACGCCTCCTCCCCCTAGTACCCTGTCATCTACCTCCGTGGCGTCGTCTAACTATGATTACCTTCATGCACACAATCAAATCGATCAACAACAGTATAATAAAATCATTCATGTCAACGAAAGCCGTAGCGAATCCCAAGTCACGGGTCGAACCGGCTCTGATACCATATGTAACAACCTCCTCATTACGACAATAACTCTGACAACAGGTGCAATTTTTTTTTTTTTAAATGTGTGCCCTCATGTAGAAAGGAAACAGACACACTTGACTCTACCGCACCCCCTGACAACTAACAAGACGCACCCACGATGGCCACAATAAGAAGACATAAGGCACACAACAAGTGACTGCAAGCGTTGACGACATACTGAGTTATGCATGGTAGAGACACAAAAGGAAGGATCCGAAGTAGTAGAGGTTACTATTTCTGTACATGAAAACAGGGCGTTTAATCTGAGCTCTTCTTCGGAGAGAGAGAATGTCAGATAGGCTCTTGGTCGTCTGCTCAGGCAGAAACTAGTAATCTCCATCAATTGTGTCGCAAGAGTGGAACCCTGCCTTTAAAGGGCCCAAGACTCTTGATACGGCACTGGATTCTTTACACATAAATAATCATGCACACAGACTTATGTACTAAGGCTACATGGAGGTGTCTACATCCCGCTCGACACAAGCTGACCACGCATTGCAAGACAACCAAGAACTACAAATCAAGGACAACCACTACCAGTACGGGAGACGCAAGTCGGCAGGACTCCGACATCAACCATACCCTGCTGGGACTCAACACCTTATTCATAGACCATTTGCTCCATTTCTTTTCATGGAGTGACGAGTTACCAACCCAGTCTTAATAATGTACAATTCGTTAACTGCAATCTCCGTTACTGAAATTTACTAAAGGATTGCACTTAGATTCAAGGACCCTTCTTTTTATGTGTCGTCACTAACAACAAGACTTCAATAGCCTTATAATCGATTATCATTGCCCTCATCTGATTTTACAATAACTCGCAATTAAATGACAACTAATTACCTATCAAGTCGTCAACACCAAATTTAGATTCTTATTTTATAATGCAATAAAGTACTACCTTTTCCTATTACCAACAATGTATTTTAATGAAATTTCTCCATGCGTAACACCACAACATTAAACTACAGCCAGTGTCATTACCTATCATTACAAATACCTTACAACTTAAATAACATCAACATTATATTAAAAGGGCATATTATCAATAACTTGTGACTTAAAACAACAACATTACATTTATATGTTATCATTTCCTAACCTTACCTTTTAATTTATATTACCTGAACATTATTCTTACACAATTCAAGACGATAATTTGTGAAGACATTACCTTTATACAATACAACAACGATCTAAAACATAACAGTTTCCTTCCTTCAAGTATATAAAGCAAAATCCTTCTTTAATAAATAAATAAAAGACATACATCCCTTCCTTGAATAATTAATTCAC
>ML798408.1:77623-93070 GCA_009831015.1 Picea engelmannii
TTATTTTTCCTATTTACATGCATGTTATTCATCATTTTAATTTATCATTATCCATCATTATAATTTATCATTAACATATATATAGGATAATAATATATTAAAGTGATGACAACATGTATATGGGAAATGTAGATGTATAACATAAAAGAGGAATAATGAGAAATTAAGGTGATGGATGGTGTTTTAATAATGTGAAATGGACATGTAAAAGGGAAATGGATACTGGGAGATTAATGTGGTGGAAGATAGTTTAATAATGTATACAAGGATAATGAGAGGATAATGGTCTTAGTTTTGTTTTTTTTTGGTAATTTTCTTTATGTTATATAACATAGGTGATGTCATTCTTCCACAAGTTCAGAATTAAATCCTTCTTTGCAAAATTTTAAAACTATTAGATTTACTTTAAATCTTACCCTCGTCATCACCCCAAGAATTTTATGAAGACCCAACTATTACTTAGGTGGGTTTTTTGTTTAATTTGTTATTTTTATTCCAAGGTTTGTTCTTAAAGTTAGCCTAAAATTTTACCCTAAAAGTTTTAGACTTATCACTTAGATTTTGAGCTGGCCGACACGGGGTTAGGGAAGTTGTTTAAGGATTTCTTAAGGTGTTATTATCTTAGGGATAGTTAGGTTTGTTTCCTTCATCAACATCCATGCGACGTTCCCTTTAGGATGCACCACGTGCTCCAAGGGTGCCACTCGCCTCATTCCCTTTCCTTTGCGCGACGTGCCCTTTAGGATGCACCACGTGCTCCAAGGGAGCCACTCGCTTCTTGTGTTTATTTTGTGTGACGTGCCCTTCAGGATGCACCACGTGCTCCAAGGGTGCCACTCACCAACTGGACTGATTGGTAGACATCTATAACCCCTGGAGTCAGCACTCTACCAGGTGAACTTGTGGGAGACTAAGAGCTCTAAGGAATAAGGCCCCCACCTTATTTCGAAACCCTTAGAATCATCGTGAGTGACTGTCATAGTCTGCCCTCATGGAATCATGGATCCTCTCGAACTAGGTAATCGTTAACCTACAGTTCGAGCCATGGAGGGAGTTCTAGTAGGCGGTGGCAGGGCTATTGTCCACCCCTCTCCCTCAATCTCTCTAGAAATCGTGTATGGCCCCCTTACTCCATATGTGAGTCTGGTCAGCAAGCTATCGTCAGCCTGCATCATCAACAATCGTGTCAGAACATGTCAATATCATATCATCAAATCAAATGAAATATCATAGTGAGTAAATCAACCCAAAAGCACACTCCCTGACTCAATCCAAAGTCCAAGGGGTTCCACCAATGCCTCTGCATCCTCAGGGTCCAAAACCCTACACAGTCAATACAACTGAGTCAAATAGCACCTGTCTACATCACATAGTAAAACATCATGTCGTCTATAATAATGCATCATAATCAGGTATGAATGTTTTAACATCACAAAGTCCAGATCACTTGCGAGCAAGTGTCCTCAAATAATAAGTTTTCTCAGTGCGCCAGAGCAGGATGTTACAAAGGGAATACCTCTTGAATGAGCTCCTCTTGGTTTCAAGAATAATTTATTCTCTACTAAACATGACCAACCACGTGAAGGTGGAATCTCATTTGGTCCCTCCCCCCACTCACATCACTCTCAATTCCCCATACAAAATCATGCATAACAATTAGAAAAACGAGAATTAAATGTAAATTAAATCAATATGGCATATGCATACAAAACATATAATTTCCACACACAACTAGAAAAAAAAATCTACAGTCAATAATTTATATTGATAAAAATTGTCCTAAAAATATGTACAATCCCTTTTTCTTTTATTTCTTATTTTTGACAAAACTAATGAGTGTATCATAATCACATTCATATCCATCAATAAATTCAATTATTGGGACTTGTTCTGTTGCTGGAAGAGGATGGTTCCTCTTAAGCATTCCACTACTTCTAGTAGCAGGTTCTGGATGTTGATGCACTACAGGGGGTGCATCCACTATAATAATAAAAAGAATTAAAAGGACATGGTTAGTCATTATTCATGCTAGTGTTTCATTAGTGTGAGTATCATTACGATGTTTTTTACCTGTAGGAGTAGTGGACACCATTGGTTGGATTGTCATCAGTTCCTTTTCTCTCTGAGCACCCTTATCTACAGTCTCTACCATTGAAACAAGAAAAGTTATAACTACACCGTATGAGGGAAATATTTATAATCATCATATTATACATTTTATTTTAAAGACAAACATACCATGATCAAGGGTTTGTGAACCACTAGTGTCATGGGTTTTGTTTCCACGACTATCAAATGAACCGGTGTTGCTTGCCTTCTTAAATTCTATCTTTTAATATCAAGTAACCACCTTGGCTAAGTTAGATGAAAAATTTCCTATAGAAACAAAATGTTAGATAATTTGTCATATAACAGTATCAGACAAAAATTTCATAAATCAATATTTGTATGAAATAGTATTTTTTTTTTAATTTCTCTTACCCCATATTGTTGTATATCTTGTCTTAAAATTTCCATCCTTTTTTCCCTCCTCTATAAGGGCCTAGACCTAGCCAATTCAGCAAGCTCCATATTTTCCTTTCTCAAGGCCTTTTGAATATTCTCCATCGGGTTGATGGAATCATATATTTAATTCCACATATCATCCTACTTTGATGGTGTGCTCATATACATCAACAAATAAACATGTTAATTCAATTATCATAAGCAATAATTGATATGAAAATCATTGTTATAACTACTCTGAGATAGATGATTCCTTCCAATGATCATCATGCCACATTATAAGATGCATGAAAATTTAGAATGTTAGAAAAAATCTAAGAATCATGAGCTATTAAAATGTATGTTAAAGATATAAAAGGGAAAATATTAATTACAGGTTTGGTATACTAGAAGAACATGTTTACCTCCATAATAGTAGTTCTTCCATCGATTTGATGAAAATCGTAATCGATTAACAACTCTTCCCTTGCAGCTATTGTTTTCACTACATATATGAATATTTTATTTCCTTCACGTCCCTCAAATGTACAATTGGGTTTCTTTCTTTTTTTCCCAAGTCTTGTACTGTTAACAACCCCTACAATACTGTCCAACGCCATTTTCCTTCCATTAATACACATCATCCCTCCTTTATTGTGATTGTTTTATTTTAGTTGTATATAATTTGTAGTGAGTTCATATCTCCGCATACTTGGAATATATTGCACCAGCCTCAACCAATATCCATAGTTTTAGCATGGTCTGACATACTCCATCAACTCTACAAATCCTTCATAATTCACCTTTACGACATCCTTAGATAATAGACCCAAACCATTTATGGATGATGGAGAAATAAAATAAATCCTCTCATTGAAACAAAAGTTAGTGTCCAAGTGAGAAAGATCATTGGGTTCCCATGGTCTCACTAGATGTTTGTACTCAAAGGAACCTCGACGTCACCTATGCTCTCATCATCATATGAACATGAAACTCCTTCAGCAAGAACGAATTCCATGTATCTACAAAATTTTCTTTTGACCTTTTAACCTTTAGTTGATCTCATCATGTTATATGTGTTGGACATCATAATGCCTTCCCCCATTCCCTCCAAAAATTCCCTCGCTCGAGGATGATAGGTTTGATAGGTACCTGTTAGGTTGTACCTACACTTCATTGAATGAGAAAATGTAATTAGCTATGATATGATTGAATTTATCCACATCCTTCACTTGAATAGATATCGTCAAAATGCATGTGCCAAGCACGATCATAATAATCACATGTGAACATTGGGCTTGACATGATTCACATTGTTTTCTTTGGTGAATATGGAATAAGTGTCGAAATAGGACTTAGATGGAATAAGGTTTCATACTAAAGGTGGTGCTTAAAATTTTCACCCATAAGTAAGGTACATTTAGGGAACATATCTACTCAATGAATAAGTGTCTAAGAATAATATCAAACTCCTACCAAAAGTCACAGAAGAAACAATAGACCTGTGAGGATATCTATCTAGCCTTCTCAATAATAAGATATAGGGTAGATAATTGTAACATCCCGCTTTGGCACACTTACAAAACTTATTCTTGAGGACACTTGCTCGCAAGTGAACTGGACTTTTCAGATATTAATACATTTATGCTTGATTTTGATGTGTTCTCATAGACGACATGATGTTTTACTACTTGATGTAGACAGGTGTTGCTGACTAAGTTTCATTGAGTGTGCAGGGTTTCGGACCTTGAGGATGTAGAGGCATCGGTGGAAACCCCCTTGGACTCCATATTGAGTCAGGGAGTGGGCTATTTGGGTTGATTCATTTACGGTGATATTTCTTTGTTTTGATGATATGATATTGATTTTATGATATGTTGTTGACATGTTCTGACATGATGGTTGATGATGTAGGATGACGATAGCTTGCCAACCAGACTCACATATGGAGTAAAGGGGCCACACACGATTTCTAGAGAGGTTGAGGGAGAGGTGTGGACAACAGCCCTGCCACAACCTACTAGCACTCTCGCCGTGGCTCAAACTGTAGTTTAACGATTACCTAGTTCGAGAGGATCCACGACGCCGTGAGGGCAGACTGCGACAGTCGCTCATGATGATTTTAAGGGGAACGCAATAAGGCAAGGGCCTTATTCCTTAGAGCCCTTAGTCTCCCACAAGTTCACCTGGTGGAGTGTTGACTCCAGGGGTTATAGATGTCTACCAATCAGTCAAGTCGGCGAGTGGCACCCTTGGAGCACGTGGTGCATCCTGAAGGGCACGTTGCGCAAAAGAACCACCAGTTGGCGAGTGGCACCCTCAGAGCACGTGGTGCATCCTGAAGGGCACGTCATGCAACAGAAGAAAATGAGGCAAGTGGCACCCTTGGAGCATGTAGTGCGTCCTGAAGGGCACGTCGCATTGATGATTATGATGAGACCACCTAGATGACCCTAAGACCGTAATGCCTAAAGAAATTCTCAAAAAAACTCCCCTAATTAAAATGTCTCCCAGTTCAAATCTAAACCTAATTTTAAAACATCTCTAAGATAAAAATTTGGTCTAGCCTTAGGAATAGACCCTACAAAAATAAACGCAAAGTCGTAAACTAAAACCCTCCTAGGTGTTAGTTAAAGTCTTCTTAAATTAAGGGGGGGTAAAGTAATGAGGGAGATAAATTAAGTGAAACCCATGGCTTTTAAATTATAAAGAAGAATTAAAATTATTAAAGTGGGGGAGTATAAAAGTTAGGATTTTAGAAATACATTGAAAAGATTAATAAGTGCATTTATCTTATTGGGTTTAAAAAAAAAAAGGAACCTTAATAGAAATAAGGAAACTTGGATTAAAGGAAACTTAATAATAGAAAGTAGGGGATATAGGGTAAAAATAAAAAAGGAATCAGCAGTTAAGGAGTTACTAAAAATCAACAACTTCATTTTAGGAAAGTTATTAAAAGCATGAGAGGGGATCTAGGAACCCTAGGAGTAATTTTAGGGAAAGTAGGTGGGTCTCAAATTTCTATAAAATAAGGGGAAAAGGAGGAAGAAGGGGAATGGTTAGCGTAACATTACGCTGCCGGATTGTGGCTTGATTGTTTGCTTGTGAGGAGTTGGGAATATCTCAACTGTATTGGAGTGGTAGCTCTGCCTTGGAGGCGAGATGAGAAGCTAGTCTTATCTCTGGATCTTGTGTGGCCCCTTTGCGGCTCGGGGGGCTAAGGGGGAACCAGAGTACCCCTAGCGATTGACTGGGAGGTACCAGTGAGGTATCTACGGTCGGCGAGCAGGAGAGGCTAGGAGCACGGGACATCAATCGAGGCGTGGTCATCTTTCAAGGTAGGCAAAGAGGCAAAGGTATGGTCACTTATTTGGTAGATTAGAAGCACTAGAACTGATGTAGATCTGACTGTTATTGGATAGGTGAAATAGCATTGAAATTTTATATAATGGTTGTTGCATCTATAGTTTTTCTTGATGATTCACATAGAATAATTGTTACCATGCTTGCGAAACCTCCTGACTCTATCCAACTACTGCTGAGTGATGAATTTTATAATTAAGTGTGAATTTAACCCTTTTCGGCAACTTGTGTCTGTCTAATTCATCCACTGATAACGGTTTTTAATCTCTGCACTGTTGTTAAAACTTTTCTGCGATTCGGGTTAAAAATCCCTGCGTTTTGATAGAGATATTTCTGCGTTTTTATGGTGGAATTTCTCTGCGATTTGGGGTGAATTTTCCTGTGTTTTTTTTCTGATAATCTCTGCATATTTATTATATAAATTCCTGTGTTTTTATATCCCTGCATTGGGAGGAGTATACTACCCAACTGTGAGTCTCTTAAACACTGTGTTTTTCTTCCCTTGAACTCTGAAATTTTTCGTCCCTTGAGCTCTAAAATTTTCCTTCTGCGTTTGGTGTTCTCTCAGCGTGGCGTTGGCCCCAATTTTTTTTTTCTGCGTCTTGATTTTGAATTTCTCTGCATTCTGGAATTCGATTGGCATTATTGAAGTTCGACTTGGCTTTCTTCATTCATGGATTGCATTACATTATCTACTGGCGAACTGTTTGCTCCGATTCATCCTTGATAATGGTCGTTAGTATCTTCCTTATCCACTACGGGAGGCCTTGCGTGTTTCTGGTGTGCCTACTCTAGATGGGGTGGCTGTGTTGGAAGTCTTGTTGGACCACGAGTCCACTTCCCTTTTGAGGTTAATCTCTTTCTCCCACCATTTACCTTCATTTCATAATTCGAGCACGTCCCTCTCTACCTTTATTCCTGGGTTAAACTCAGCCTCGGACAGGTGATGACAATGTTACGGTTGGGGTGATTACGATCTCTGAATGAACCCATGGTAAAAGAAAATTGATTAATTGCTTAACACAATAAAACCATAGGCTCACGATCGTTGAGTTTGTGTTCTGCCGGTTCAGTGATATCCGTGTTCTTGAGCGTGATGTTCTGGACGTGCCAGCTGCAGCTCCAGAAAAGGATAGCAGTTTTGGGTGATAGGGGAAACGACTGTCAAGGTGTGACTGGGGTGATTCTGCGGCCAGATTTTAGGGCTGACCGTTAAGTGATGACAGATTGACAGCCATGAATCGCATTTTATAACCAACACCAAGGAATTTTAATGTACGTTCATGAGCCATTTTCATTGATCCCTGGCACCACCTTATCTATAGGTCGCCCTTATGAGATTACTCCTACCATTTTGTGAAGTCACGTGCTGTGCAGTCGTTTAGCCAGCGGGTAAATCTCCTTACCTTGTCCTCGCTGACCGCCTGGTGACTCCGCCTGCATTTTTCGGCATCCATTTGTTGTTTCCAGAAGTTAATTACCTCCCCATATATGCCATGCAGGGTTCCTTGTTTAGGGTAAGATATTTATTTCTATTAGCTAAGTTTCATTTAATTACTGGAATAATTCATCTATATTGCTAAATTGTTAATATTAGAAACAATTCATTTAGCATAGATAATTTTCAAATTACATTGCTATTTGCCAATGTTAATTGCCTCGTTTCCTTTATTTAAACTATTGATAGCTCCTTAGTTTTAAGATTGACAGACTACCTCTTGTTTTCCTTTCTGCTGCTAGATTTTGTTATTAATAACCTGATTGGTGTTGAGAAAAACAATGACATTTTGTTAATTTTTATCGCAAAATTGTTATAATATCAATGTTCGTTGCATGGTATAAATTTGTTGTTGCAGGATATTAATATTAAATTCTGTTGCATGAATGGTATGTATTTTATTGCATGATTGGTATGTATTTTATTGCATGATTGGTATAGTTATAATATTAATTTTCTGTTGCATGATTGGTATGTATTCTATAGATTCTCTAATTTGCAAAATTACTTTAATAAAGGTAATGTTGGCTATGTTTTAGGGTAAGGTTAGTGCAACATGAAGTTAATGCAATGCTATTCGTTAGATAACATAAATGTAATACTAGATATTCTTTTGCAAATATGAAGTTAATGCAGTGCTTTTTGTTAGATAGAAGAAATGTAGTTGATATTCCTTTGCAAGAATATTCGAAGATAATATGTAATGAATAGTTAATGTTAGCACAAGCAATGGAAGTTGAGGCAATGGGATGTGAATGAGAGGTAATCTAATCGTAAGGTGACACTGAAGTATTCATGTAATAGTTGTTAATGATATCATAAACTGTGTTAGTAAGGTGTAATGTATTGATTAGGTAATGTGGTTACTGTAATATGTAAAGGAATGCCATTGAACAATTGTTTATAATTTATGTAATTGTAACAGATTGTTTTATAAATATGTAATGGTATTGTTCTCGCCATAAATAAATTGCAATGTTAGAGTTGATATCATTTGAAATGTATGATCATTGTCTTTATTGCAAGGTTGTTAACCTTAGAAAACATAATGATATGGGTATCTTATTGTAATGCTAGTGTAAACTATCGTTATTTATAAAACATATATGGTGGAATGTCCTAGAATTATGCCTAATAAATTACTCGGAGCTAGTAAATTTGAGGGGGTGGTTCACTTATTAATGTTGAACCTGGGGTGTTCGTTGTCAAAGTCCTTTAGTCACGCACCTTCCGTAAGGGGTGTAATTGTTCTTCTTAAGTATTATTGTACTCAGTTGTAATCATTTTTATTGCTTGGCCTGATTGTGTCGGGCAGGATGTGGACACCTCCAGGTAGCCTTAGGAGATAGGTCTCTGTGTGTGATTTTTCTGTGTGTGCGACACAATCTGAGCCGTATCAGTAGTGGGCTGTTTAAAGGCACAGTTTCCACTACTGTGACTCCCTAAAAGATTTATTAGTTTCTTCCTGAGCAGTCGGCCAGGAGCCTGTCTAATCTTCTTTAGAGAAGACATAAGACTAAAAGCCCTGCTTTTCTGTGCAGAAATAGTAAACTCTACTGCTGGATTCTTCCATTTGTGACTGTACTGTACTTAACACCTGGTGTCATTTTCTGCTTACAGCTGCTAGTTGTATGTCTTAGGTCTAGGGGCGTTTATTGCTTGTTGTCACTGTGATATGTCGGGGTCATCTTGTTGTGTTCGTCTTGCTTGCATCTTGTTCTAGGTCGGGTTACTAGTTTCTACCTGAGCAGTCGGCGAGGAGCCTGTCTAATCTTCTTTCGAGAAGACATAAGACTAAACGCCCTACTTTCCTGTGCAAAAATAGTAACCCTAACACGATGGATTCCTCCCTCTGTGTTCTTACTGTGCACCCCCAGTATGTCTTAATGTTTGTGTTGTGCGCCTTATGCCTATGGTCATATATTGTTGTAGTTACTCATTGTGTGCCTTTAGTCTTCTTGTGTTGAACATCGTGGTTGCGTCTTGTGGGTTGTCGAGTGGCGACGTAGATTCAAGTGTGTTTGTTACTTCTATGTGCGCACACACCATAAAAATAAATAAAAACTGCACCTGTTTTCAGAGTTGTTGTCATAACGAGGAGTTCGCTACATATGGTATCAGAGCCGGTTCATCCCGCGACTTGGGATTTGCTACGAATTTCGTTTTCACAGTCGATTTTATTATACTCTTGTTGATTGAGTTGATTCTATGCATTTAGGTAACCATGGTTAGAGGACGTCATGGAGGTAGACAACAGGGTGCTAGGGGAGGAGGCGTGACGCCTCTAGCAGCATCCACGCCTGAGGGGTCTAACCCCCAGGGAGGTGAGCAGGTTCTTGGACAGGAGCAGATCGCAATTTTCGATGTCGTGGGGATGATGAGATCTTTTCAGCGCATTTCCAAGGTGTTGATCAGCTGTTTGGACAGAGATGAGGCTAGGGTGTCGACACCTGCTGAGGTTCCACCACGCACACCGGCCGTTACAGGTAGCATTCAGCATGAACTCGAGAAGGTAAAATTTCTTGAGTTCTTTGGTACCCCGGACGGTGCATCCACTAAGGCATGGTTGGAGAATATGGCGATGTGATTCGTACTTCACGATTATACCTCCAACATGAAGGTCCACATGGCGGTCTTTCAACTGAAGGGGAGCGCTCTTCTATGGTGGAAGACACTCCTGCCACAACTGAACATGGCCATTGAAGATGTTTCATGGGAAATGTTTGAGGAATGGTTCCGAGAGAGGTATCTTTCAGACGAATTCATTGAGCGTCATCTCAATGAGTTCAATGCATTACGATAGGGAGGTCGTACGGTGCCCGAGTACGAGGCATGTTTTATGGAGCTGCTCTGGTATGCTCCGCACCTTAACACTGAAAAGATCAAGGTCAAAAGGTTCGTGTTTGGCCTTAATGGAAGACTGCGTGCAAAGGTTAGGATCTTGATGCCTCAAACCTTGCACGACACTGTCCAAAAGGACCTCATAGCAGAGGAGGATCTTATCAACAGGGGTCATACTAGGACTCCATCGAGACCAGCAAGGTAGGGTTCCTCTGCTACACCTCAACATCAGACACTAGAGAGAAATCTGCAGGGATATCATGGTTTCCAAAGGGGATCCACATTCACTACACCTCAACAATCGCCACCTCAGCAGCGGACACCTTATCGAGGACCACAGCACCAGCAACAGCGTCGCCTGCAGCAGTAGCAGTTTAGGCTTGTTCAGCAGAACATACCAGGGTTTCAGACCAGTGGGCAGTCATCTTCTACTTCAGGTACCAGGACTACTGGGACGAAGAAGGGGTGTTGAATGTGTGGGGAGCCACACTACTAGCACGATTGTCTGGTGGAGAGGACCAGAGTGTCTGGATCAGCCGCACCCGCTACAGTGGGAGTTATGGGCAAGGCCCATCGAATTCATGCGGCGGTGAATAACCACTAGGTAGAGCACCAGTCTACTGTGCTCGAGACGACAGGTACTGTCGCTGACCAGACCCTTAGTATTTTGATAGACCCAGTTTCTTCTGATAGTTTCATTTCTGGCACAGCGCTAAAAAGGATTAAGGTAAAGGCAGTCAAACAGGACGAGTTTATCTTCGTGGAGATGGCTTCGGGAGCCAAACAGAAGGTTGGAGGAAAGGTTACAGGTTGTGCCCTTGACCTGGGAGAGTTTGTCATTAGGGTCAACTTGTACATCATGATCTTAGGGTCTTATGACGTCGTGATTGGTATGGATTGGTTGTAATCGCATGAGGCGATACTCAACTACAAGACGAAACGGTTGAGCTTGATCGATGATGAAGGACAAAGACGAGTAATTGTAGGACGAAACCAGGGAGTATCCCTAAGGTTCGTCTCTTCCTTGCAGTTATGGAAGAGTATGCACAAGGGGTGCAAGATTTATGTGATCCTTGCGCTAAATGGAAAGGGAGTAGCTGAAGGTCTAGAACACCTTCCAGTGGTGAAGGAGTTTGCGGACGTATTTCCATAGGAGTTGCCTGGGATGCCGCCAGAAAGAGAATTGGAGTTTACTATAGACCTAAAACCAGGGATCGAATTGATAGAAAGACCTCCTTATCGGATGTCGACCCCAGAGTTGCAAGAGTTGAAAATGCAACTGAAGGAATTGCTGGACCTGGGACTGATACGCCCTAGTGTGTCATCGTGGGGTGCACCAATTATTTTCATTCGGAAGAAGGATGGATCGTGGAGGCTTTGCATTGGCTACCGTCAAATGAACAAGGCTACGATCAAGAATCAATATCCCTTACCAAGAATTGATGATCTATTCGATCAAATGAAGGGTACGACAGTGTTCTCCAAGATCAATTTGCGATCAGGGTATCACCAGTTACAGATCAAGGAGGATGACGTCCCTAAAACCGCCTTTAAGACGATATTTGGATATTACAAGTTTACCATTTTACCATTTGGACTAACAAACGCCCCAGGGGTATTGATGAGTTTGATGAACGAGGTATTCTGCGAGTACTTGGAAAAGTTCATCCAAGTATTCATTGACGATATTCTGATCTACTCTCGGACGACGGAGGAGCATGACGAGCACTTGCACTTGGTACTACAATGTTTACGTGAACACAAATTATATGGGAAGTTGTCCAAATGCTCTTTTTATTAATCAAGGATTCACTACTTAGGGCATGTCATCTCCGTCGAAGGTATCATCGTGGATCCAACCAAGGTTGAGGCTATTATGGAATGTCCTACGCCAATGAATGTCACATAAGTGTGTAGTTTTATGGGTTTGGCACGATACTATCGACAATTTGTTGAGGGATTTTCAAAGATACAAATCTGATCACGGAATTGCAGAAGAAAAACAAGAATTTTGTTTGGACAGAGAAATGCACGGAAGCATTTCGGAGCCTTAAAGAGTTGTTGACAATAGCGCCGATACTAAAGGTCCCTGGCATGGATGCAGACTTCTTGGTATGCACTGATGCATCCAAGGAAGGGTTAGGAGAAGTCTTGATGCAAGACGGACGAGTGATTGCTTACATTTCGAGAAAACTGAGAAGGTATGAGGAGAACTACGCAACACATGATTGGGAGTTATTAGCCATCGTATATGCCTTAAAGGTATGGAGACACTACCTTGTTGGACGAAAATTTGAATTAAATACTGATCATTGTGGACTACAACACATTTTCACGCAAAGCGACCTAAATGCGCGACAATGGCGTTGGTCGGAATTGCTTAGCGAGTACGACTTCGAGATTTCTTACATAAAGGGGACAGTGAACCGAGTAGCTGATGCTTTGAGTCGGAGGCCACACATTTTTTCGGTGTTGCCTCTTCAAACGAATCTACGTGAAAAGATTCTCACTTTACAGCGTGACGATGACTGGTACAAAGAAGTCGAGGGTTTTATCGAACAAAACACAATGATGGTACCACGATATGAGTGATTTTCTTTTGATAGCGATGGGTTATTGAGGTTTAGAGGTCGGATTTACATACCGCCAAATGACGAATTGAGGATGTTGATCCTGAGCGAGGCTCATAGAGCAGTTTACGTGGCTCACCCAGGAGTCACGAAGATGAGGGCAGACCTTAAATCCTTATTCTTCTGGAAAGGAATGAAGTTTGACATAGTCAACTTTGTGGCTAGATGTCTCGAGTGTCAGCGGGTAAAGGCTGAACATAGACACCCGACAGGATTACTTCAACCACATGCTATTCTGGAATCGAAATGGGAAGCTATTTCGATGTATTTTACTGTTGGATTGACACTGATGGCAAGGAGACATGACTCAATTTTTGTAGTAGTAGACACTCTGACGAAGAGTGCTCACTTTATTCCTGTGTGTGCGACGTATCAGGCACCTGACATAGCGAGTGTTTTCATCAGTGATATTGTGAGGCTGCATGGCATGACTAAGAAGATTATATCTGATCGAGGATCAGTGTTTACCAGAAAATTTTGGATGAGTTTCCAAGAGGCCTTGGGAACTCAACTTAACTTGAGTACTGCATATCACCCGGAGACCGACGGACAGACCGAACGAACGAACCAAACCTTGGAAGACATGTTACACATGTATGTGATGGAACAACAAATGCATTGGGAGGAATTCTTGCCACTAGTAGAGTTCATTTACAACAACAGTTACCAGAGCACCATTAAGATGGCGCCTTTTGATTTTCTTGATGGGCGACTGTGTCGGATGCCCTTGAGTTGGGATCGGCTTGAGGATAGGGTCTTGGTGGGACCAGAAGCGATCCAAGAAATGGAAGAGCATATGCAAACCATAAGACAAAGGATAAAAGAAGCGTAGGATCGATAGAAGAGTTATGCCGATGCACACCGAATCGACCGTAGTTACGAGGTCGGCGATTGAGTCTTCTTACAGGTTAAACCGCATAAGAGTTCTATCAAGTTTGGAAAGGGAGCTAAACTCTCTCCTAGGTTCGTGGGACCTTTCAAGATTGTGGAGAGAAAGGGGCCCGTGGCCTATCAACTAGCCTTGCCTGATTCTTTGAGGCGTATTCACGATGTTTTTCATGTATCTGTTTTGAGACATTATGTTAGTGATCCTACACACGTGATTGACATGAGTTCCTTGCAGGTATCGGACGAGGGAGTGCTCACGGCTAAGCCAATCCGCATTTTAGATCATTTTGTTTGACAGTTATGACGTCGAACGGTATATCAGGTCAAGGTCCAGTGGGACAGTTACAGTCCACACTCAGCGACCTCGGAGGACTCATATGATATGCACCAATAGTTTCCATTTTTGTTTGATAGATAGACTTATGATACTGTGGTACTTATGATATTGTGGTACATTATTTTAGCATTTATACTGAGAAACTTCGGGACGAAGTTTAGACCAAGAGGGGGTGTATGTAACATCCCGCTCAGGCACACTTACAAAACTTATTCTTGAGGACACTTGCTCGCAAGTGATCTGGACTTTTTAGATATTAATACATTTATGCTTGATTTTGATGCGTTCTAATAGACGACATGATGTTTTACTACTTGATGTAGACAAGTGTTGCTAACTCAGTTTCATTGAGTGTGCAGGGTTTTGGACCTTGAGGATGCAGAGGCATCGGTGGAACCCCCTTGGACTCCAGATTGAGTCAGGGAGTAGGCTATTTGGGTTGATTCATTTACAGTGATATTGCTTTGTTTTGATGATATGATATTGATTTTATGATATGTTGTTGACATGTTCTGACACGATGGTTGATGATGCAGGCTGACGATAGCTTGCTGCCCAGACTCACATATGGAGTAAAGGGGCCACACATGATTTCCAGAGAGCTTGGGGGAGAGGTGTGGACAACAGCCCTGCCACAGCCTACTAGCACTCTCGTCGTGGCTTGAACTGTAGGTTAACGATTACCTAGTTCGAGAGGATCCATGATGCCATGAGGGAAGACTGCGACAGTCGCTCACGATGATTTTAAGGGGAGCGCAATAAGGCGGGGGCCTTATTCCTTAGAGCCCTTAGTCTCCCACAAGTTCACCTGGCGGAGTGTTGACTCCAGGGGTTATAGATGTCTACCAATCAGTCAATTCGGCGAGTGGCACCCTTGGAGCACGTGGTACATCCTGAAGGGAACATCGTGCAAAAGAACCACCAATTGGCGAGTGCCACCCTTGGAGCACGTGGTGCATCCTGAAGGGCACGTCGCGCAACAGAAGAAAACGAGGCGAGTGGCACCCTTGGAGCGCGTAGTGCGTCCTGAAGGGCACGTCGCATTGATGATGATGATGAGACCACCTGGATGACCCTAAGACCTTAACGCCTAAATAAATTCTCAAAACGACTCCCCTAATTAAAATGTCGCCCAGTTCAAATCTAAACCTAATTTTAAAACATATCTAAGATAAAATTTTGGTCTAGCCTTAGGAATAGACCCTACAAAAATAAACGCAAAGGTGTAAACTAAAACCCTCCTAGGTGTTAGTTAAAGTCTTATTAAATTAAGGGGGGGTAAAGTAATGAGGGAGATAAATTAAGTGAAACCCATGGCTTTTAAATTATAAAGAAGAATTAAAATTATTAAAGTGGGGGAGTATAAAAGTTAGGATTTTAGAAATACAATGAAAAGATTAATAAGT
>ML798408.1:100664-129307 GCA_009831015.1 Picea engelmannii
GAAGATAATTAAAGAAAAGAATTACAAAATAAGAAAGTGTCAGGTCGGCCCTAATGTTAAAAGGAAGTGACATAAATGGTATAAATAAACATCATTATACAGTCATTTGATACAATTCGAATTTCAGAGGGAATAAGAAGTAAAATAAGGCCGAATTTCAAGGGAGGATGAAGTCTTTTGGTGATGTGTTCTAAGGTATGTTATTTTCAGGTCATCTTACCAGTTTTTCTATAACTTTTTTTCTAGAATGATTCAGATGGTGAAATTGCTATGGTATTTATAAGACATATCAAGGTACCTCTGGTAAAAATTTCATCTCTTGATTTTCCATAATTATGGAGATACACTCTGTGGAATATAGGGTTTGTGACCAGTCCTGAAACTAGTCAAAAAACATGTGTTCTGGGTAAAACCTTCATAGCTTTTTCATACAGACTCCAAATGTAGTGGGACCACTTCCATTGGAAAGAGTACGGACTTTATTTTATTTTGTACAAGTTTCAGAATCAGATGTTAAATATTGAGCGTGGGGCATGCTGTACAAGTTGGGTCTTCGGAACAGACCAGAATTGAATAAAGTTTTATTATCTCTCATATATTCTTGGGTGGAAGGAAGGGGAAAGGATAGAGAGTTCAGATCTCTATTGATATTGGAGGATTGCATCTTCCTCTTGGAGGTTTATCCCTCCCTTTACATTTGGAAGCTGTAGCTACCTTTGGAAGTCATTATTACTTCCCTTGAACAAAAACTATTGATTATTTCTCATATATATTGTGCATGGTGTATTGTGGTGTATTGGTGTAACTCTTATACTATTTTTCATTTTTCATTGGATATAATTGAATGGTTTAAGTATAAGTTGGAAAAGGTTTTTAAATTGTACTTGATACTGATTCACCCCCCTCTCAGTATCAACATGGATTGCAAATGGTAAGTGATGAGGAAAGTGAAAATACTTTGTTTGTTCCAACACTTTGGGGACCAAGAAAGTCAATCAATTGAAACAGCAAGGAAAATAACAAGAGGTATGCACCAAAAAACTTATTCCTTATTTATCAATGCTACAATAATAAGGGCCATCAAACTTCTATTTGTTGGTATTATGAGGTGTGTTTCTTCTATGGGGAGAAAGGCCATATTGAGGCTTGTTGCTGGAACAACCAAGCCACATGCCATAAACCCAATTGTTTTTAGGGAATGAATTGAAATAAAACATCAACAATACAACAACAATTTTATAGTAACATGAAGAAAGAGTGAATGCCAAGCATCCCAAAAAGTCACAGGAATTTTGAAGGACTATGGAATCTGCAATTGATTTAATTTTGGGTTGCATGAAGTTCGAATTCATAATAGTTCCACCTGAACTTAACTCGATTGCATCATATTTCCATCCAATGGACATGGAGAAAAGTAAACCATTTATTTTCATTGACTTCATTCCATACCCATTGGATACACAGGATCTGCAATTGAGTTAAGAATTTTCCTTCATGCATATGTTCAAAAAAGCACCCACAATCCATTCATATGTTGTAGATAACCATTGAGAAACTATTCCTTGTTGGAAGTTATAATAAACTTATATATAGAGTCCTAATTAATAAAAAAAATGCCATCATTGTGGTGTATAGTGAAACAATGCACCCTCCTTTGTTTTTAGTATTTTTATATCTCTTGTTTATTTCTTGTTTATTTGTTTATTTCTTTTATGGCCTCAATATGGTATGAGATCCAACAACATTCCAATGCATAGGATCATGGATAAGCTATGATGTATACAAGAATTTGTGGTTTATACTAGGTAAGGGATTTTGTATTAGAGCAAGTAGGGGTAGGTTGGGTTTTTGAATTGAAAGTTCACTCTTAGCTAGGATTTGTTGTTATGAGGAGTATGGGTATTGTGGAGATTTATAATAGTAAGGTATCTATGGTTGTGGATACATATAATGGAAAAGGGTTTGTTGTGTAAAAGAAAAAAATGTGAATTTTTATTAAAGGTGAAGGTATGCATGACATGGTTACTAACAGTGATAAGAAAGCCTATTGGTAAAACCAAAAATGAGAAGTAAGTACTTAGAAAAATTAGTTGGACAAGGTAGTGGCTATCAATGAAATTTCACTTTTAGAACATATATAAATGCACAATATGAGTTGAAATACAAGAAAGAACTTGTTAGAATACCTAATTAAAGGTTATAAGAAAAAGAAATTTTTCCTTATGCATGTTCATTTGTTGGAACATGTAGAATGTAATAATATGAGTGGACATGTTTTCTTATTGAAGGATTTGTATTCTGGATTAGCTATTGCAGGTAATGAATATAAAGTTCCAAAGCATTAAAAAGGATTAACTTTATTAAAATCTTTGCTAGAATCATATGATAAATTAAAAACTATTTTGCTAAAGAACAATAACTTAATCTTTTAAATAGTAGTTGATGTTTTTTTAAGAAGAAATACAAATGATTTATGCAATAATTATAGGGGATAGTGGAACCGTTTTTTAGTTGGAAAAAAGGAGATCAAAAGATTGGGTGGAAGACGAATAATGTAGGCAGATAGGGGAAGCAAAAGGCTACTAACTAGGGGGATTGGTATGTATGTAAACAAGCCCCAGGAGGAAAATATCAACAATTAGGTAAACAATCATGGAATGTTGGAAAAAAGGAAGGTAGGTACCATTATTTTTGTCCTATATGCATTATAAATATGAGTGTTGGAAGAGAAGACATTGAGGTTCATTTCGTTGTTGCTTAAAAGTGGAGAAAATACTCTTAGCTAAACTTGAGAGCATAGAAAGTGACAATGAATGATGCATGAATTATAGGGGATATTGTAATAGTGTTGTTAGTTGGAAAAAAGGAAATCAAAAGATTGGGTGGAAGAAGAATAATGTATTCTAGGAAAAAACATCATATAACTTGTGAAAGATATTAGGTTGAGACTTATCACAACTTAAGTATTAATGAAAATTTTCAATTACAAGATGCTAATAATCATGAAATTCATGGAGTTGGAGTGTTGTATTTCATTTTAAAGAGTCGAGAAAAAGGAACTAGATGGAGTATTTTATGCTCCCAAATTGACTAAGTAATTGTTATTTTTTGCAAAGGTTACATATCCAGGATTAAAAGTAGAATTTTGTTGGGAGACTTGTTCATTAAATATAAATATAGCATTGTTCTTATGTGGGCTCCCATGGAAGGTAATATCTAAGTTTATAAAATGAATTTTGATGTCTTGTTGGTTGAAATAGGTGAGAATATGTTAGAACTATGTAATATATGTTTTAGACATCCAAACCCTAATATAAAACAATATTTTAATGATGATTTTAGTAGAAGTTATTAATAAAGTTAGTCAATTGTAGAAGTGGAAAACAAAATTTTGTGAGGAAATTAGGTCATGGTGATCCAATTTAACATAGGTGAACTAGTGCACTTAATACAAAGTTCCCTTGATATCCCTAAAAATATACACAATGGAATGACAACAAGATAAAACTACATTGGTGCTACAAGATAAAACAACAAAACATGTAACAAGGGATAGATTGCAACAAATGTTGGACATAAAGAACAAAAATCTCAAGATACCATGTGACTATCAGGCGCATCATAAACAATTTTAATTCTATTCATGGTGAAATATATTTTAATTGATTAAGAAACAACGTAATTTATCGAGCTAGGTATTATAGTGGATTTGGTGAATCATATCCCATGGTGGGTTTTCAAGCATTCAAACAAAGTTAAAGAGTGAATCATCCATGTCACTTACCTATTTCCGTGTCATTTATCCTCTGTATCCTTTGCAGAGTCAAGCTATCTCCTCTGTCTCCTCTATGGAGTCAGAATAGGGCTATTGGGATATCTGATTGAGAGTCTCTATCGAGACACAAGTTAGGGACTTGTGGATATGCAATCGACAGTCTCTGTTTAGACGAGATCTAGGGTTGTCCGGATATGGATATTAGTTACAATGGCCCACTTGAATATAGTTTTTTGTTATATATATTATATAATATATCAAATATATATTATATATTTCATATAATATTTAATATTTAATATATAAATATATTATATATAATATATAACGGTTAAGGAAGCTTTCAAAAATTGGTGTATGCCACTCTTAGTGGCCAACACATGGTATGACATTCATGGCGACGATCATGACAATAAGACTATGAAAAGGATGATGATTGCGATGAAAATGACAATGAAAATGATGACAATGACAATGGAGATGATAATGAGGAGTACCTATACGTTGACAATGTTGATTAACAATGGTGACAACGACCATGAGGATGATGATGATGACAATGAGCAGGACGATGACTTTCATGACAATGCTGACGTCGATGATGATGATGGAATTAATATCCCTATTCATGATGATGACAATGATGACAATCAAAATCATCACTTTCCATCATCATCTCTTGTTTTGTTATTTTTACTACCAAAAATCATATTTTGATGGTGGTTGTTTCAAAATTACTCATGAATGTACCAAGCATTGAATTTTAAGAGAAGTTTTAGAAAAACAACCTTAAAAAGACCTATAAATACCCACTTTCAAAAACAAATCACATCAATCATAGTTCATATGAAAAATATTTATAATCATTTGAAGTATCCAAAATGTAGTAAATTTGCAACAATGAGCATAAAAATAGTAAATGTTAGGTGAATATGCAAGAAATTCACTTACTTAAAATGAAAATGAAAATTTTAGGTTTTACATATTACTAATAAACTTTTGTTTTTGGTTCAAGTAAAAATATTCATATTTGATCAGTTCCAAGATCAAATTAATCCTTGGAACCTACCATCCTCCTAACACATCTTAAAATTGAGACCATTAGTGGTTTAGGAACCTCTTAAGACATATTGATATGATAGTACAAAGAGCTCACCTTTTCAATTATTGGTGAAATAACGGTGGTTATAATAGTGATGCATATTGGTCTCCAATCCATGGTTTTATGATCTTATTATTTTGTTTTGAATGACATCCTAGGGCTATAGGTTATTATAATGGTATATAAATTAAGTTTTACCAACAAATTAGAAAATGAAATTGGAGAAACTCACTATGGTTAATTAATCAACAAATCCTTTAGTGAGATAGAAGCCATAATTCTAGAAATGGAAATGGAAGAAGGAATATAACTCACTTCGAAATCATTGTTGTAGATAATGAATATATTTGTACTGAAGTGTAGAGTTGTGATAGTCCTCTAATAGTGATCCATGTCCAAAATGACTTTTGTATGTACTAGATATAACCAATAAACACTAGATATGCAAGTATAAAGATAAAATTATGAAATCTGCATAACATATAAACCTAGCACCCTCATGGTGGATGATTCCTCCCTTACCCTAGATATTTTGTAACCTCCCTTAAGGTGTTAGGGTTGAAACATACAAGGAATGAGTGGGTGATATGAGTGGAAAATATCATTGATAATTGTGGTGAAAATGATGATGAGGACGACAATGATGACAATGATCATGAAGATGACAATGATATGATGATGATCATGACAATGGAAATGATGATGATGATCACAATGCCAATGATGATGATGATGATGATGACTACGAAAATCATGATGATGATGATGATTATGATCATGACCATGACAATGATAAATATGGAAATGATGATGACGATGACAATTACTATGACAATGATGATGATCATGACAACGATGATGATGATGAATTTGATAATAACGATGACAAAAATGATCATGACCATGATGATGATAATGATGATGATGACACTGAATTCGAAAATAATGAAAATGAAAGTGATGATGACTATAGATATGAAAGTGATGATGATGATGATGATGATGATGACGATTGTGACATTGATGATGACGAAGACAAAGACGATGATGACCATGGCAAGGATGATGATGGCGATATGATGATAATGATGATGATGACGACTGTGACAATGATGATGACATAGATGAAGATGACCATGACGAGGATGATTATTGTGATATGATGATGATCATGACAATGGAAATGATGATGAAGATGATAATTCCAATGACGATGATGATGATGATGGTGATGACTACAACAATAACGATGGCGATGATGATGAAGACGATGATGATGATGACCATGACGATATTGAAAATGACTATGATGATGACAATGATGAGTTCTATGAACATGATTATGATGATGATGATGATGAAGATGAATATGACGACGACGACGACGATGATGATAATGGAGACGACGATGATGTTGATGATAATGATGATGATGATGATGATGATGATGATTATTATTATGATGATGATGATGATGGAGATGACAATGATGAGGATGATGAGGATGATGAGGATGATGATGCAAATGATTATGACCATGACCATGACTATGATAATTACCATGACCCTGATGATGATGATTATGATGATGATGACGAATATGAAAATATATAACAATCACATAACTCCTACATTTAATCATTTATGCAATACAATTTATCATATAGGTCCTCATCCAAGTCTACATATCAATCATATGGTTCATATTTGACATTTAAAGTATTGGCCATATCAACATCATCATCATCAAAATCATTTTCGATAATCGCATCGCCAATATGATCGCCAAGAACATTGTCATCTACATCTAGCTTAACTTCTTTGACTTCTTCATCTGATGGTACATCTAAATCATGATCCAATGCATATTATTATTCTTGAATATCATCTCCTACTAGTACATTATACTTTACATTCCTACCTCTTGGATCATATATAACAATGTACAACCAAACTAATTTACCTATAACCTCTGAATAAAATACATTCTCACATTAGGTTGGAAGAGCATAAGTTTTTTTACCCAACTCAAATGTCCTTATATTAACCATGGAAAACCCATTGGCATGCTCAATAATAGTTCTTTATGGATAAATTTCATTCATCCGTAACCTATACCAATTGACCTCAAACAATACTAACTTGAAGGAATTAAAGTCACACTCGATTATATCATTCAAATACCGATAGTATTTATTTTCATATATTGTTGGATTCCTTTCACTTATGGAGGAAACATTTGTGACTTAAAAGACTGCAGTTATCCCATAATCAAAGGTTTTCTTCTTATCATCCAACTTTTTGATGCAAAATTTACAGCCATTGCACCAAATAGCCTTCTCGTGTTTCAACTGCAATATGCCCCACACATAAAAAAATGCATATTTGTTAATGAATAAACATCATATTTAGACTTAGTAAAACTTTATAAAATAAATGCACCATGACCTATATTAATAGAATGTAAAATAACTGAAACATGATGTGGGTGAATAATATTCTCTCTTATTTATCTTTTAAACCATATGCTAAATCAATTTCCCTTTGATTAAGATTGATATTTTGATGACGATGAGCTTCTTTAAGAAAATTGTCCAACCCTTCCGATGATAACCTACCATTACATTATATATTACATTGATCTATCCATACTTTCATCCAATCAATATTTATTGTGATGTTTAAATGTAGTGCATCCGACTCTCGACCAATTGTATGAAAAAATAATAAAAACTAGTAATTAGAGTAAGGATTAAATAATAATTGATCATGGAAGCTAAATAAAACTTAAATAAGTAAAATATAGAAAAAAAAACAATATTAATGAAAAGTATTATAGATATCTTCCATATAATTACTCTTTGCTTTCCTCATTCTACCTATCCCGACCAAGACCTCCCATTCAAATTTGTTAATGGAATTGAGATCCCAAATATGAGGCACATTCATGACTTTTGCTGCCAAACTAGGAATATATTTACTAATATACACCAAGGATTGATATACCATATATCCCTCCATCATAGATCCCTCAGGAAGTGCTCTTTGTCTAAAAAAATCCTTCAATGACTTCTAGTGCCTCTCCGCCATCCAAATTAACCTTTTGTTTACAGGTCCACACATTTCACTATCCTCAACCTGGTGTATGAGGTAGTGTTCTTGTGCATTGAAAAATGTCAGAGGTAGATACTTTTGTATTTTTCACATTAGCTAAGGAATGTCTCTCTCCAATATTTTATATCTCCTTTATTAATTTTGTTACATGAAAACCACCTACACATGATATAACAAATCAACTCATAGGTTTCAACAACAACATCACATATATATACATTGAAAGTAAAACAAATGTTGACAAGTTTAAAAATAACGATTTTCCATATAATCATTAATATTTACCTCATGTATTTTCCAAGATCATATATAACTTATTTTGCATTGTTGTCAAATTTGTCTGGTAGAGATAGAGGTAGAACATATTGTAACAACAAAGGGATCATTAGTTTTTTAGGAAAAGAAAACCATATTATAATACTAAAAAGTCGTATATTTACCAATATAGAAATCTACATCCAAAACAATTACCTTAATGAAGGTATTCTAGTCATGAATTTCCACCCCACCAAATTCACCTTTCTTCATTAAGATAGTCTTTATGTTTGAAGAAAATCTCGTGGGAAATTTAATTTTCCAAACGACTTTTTTTACAACATTGCTTTCCTGCTCTATAAATAAAAATGGAAGATTATTTTGATGTACTCCATTGTTATTTGAATAAAACACATTTTTTAGTGCATGATTGGCTTCTTGAATGTCAACCCAAATTTTGACAATTTTTTCTTTGTTACTCTTTCCATCTACAATTCTCCACAATGTTTTCGTTACATTCTTCCTGATATGTATTGTATAAAAAAATGAGCTATTTGTAGGTAATCATAGTAGGGAAACCTATTCAATTGTATAAGGTAACCTTTCATTCCTCCTGGAAGCCCATTAATTCCCTAATGACATTTATGAAAACCAATTAATGAGATTAAAAAAATAATTGTTAGTGTTGGACACACCGACCACACTGAGAGGGAGGGTGAATCAATGTAGGGATATTTTCAAACTTTTCCCTTGAAAAAAATTCTTAGTTAGAAATCACAATTTACTCATTACTTATTACTATCATTTATAACTAGTTCAATGTGAACATATATCATCAATAAGACATCACCACAAGGAACACAAAGAACACAAGATGTATGTACAATTTCCTTTTTATTACAGACTACAATCCTTGGGCCATCACGAACAACTGAATAGAGTAAAACTATACAAGAGCACGATCTCTAAAATTCAAGACTCAGCTTACACAACTCAACACCAACTACGAAGAGGAATCAATCCTCAACATATACCAATCTTTCAGTAGGTACGTGACATGTCAGTAGTACAACAGACATATGTACATGCCCTACCAATAGTACAACTTGTGTATGTATGTGACCTGTCTGTACTACAACCTGCGTATTCCTTCTGAACAATTAGGGTTTTCTCTCCATGAAAACCTTAGATCCTCTGCAGCCTTCAGTCACATTCACTTATTTCTTTCACTATCAAATATGTACCATAACCAATATCAACACATCCATACTCTTCAACAACTTACTCATGCTCCTCAACCATGCAATAAGAATGCTACTAAAAAATAAGTAACCTATATACTATGGTGACCATATATGTACTAAAACATAAGAGTGTTTCACACTCTATCAATCAATCAACATAACCATATCACCACATGCATACCGAGAATGCCTTAATCATTCACCATACAATAAGCAATAGTATCCATCAAAACAATCATGTAACCATACCAGAACTTTTATGCCAGATCTGAGCCCATAGAATGCAGATCTGGAACTTGCTTCAAACTTCAATAACCTGGAATTAGCTCATACTCAAGTTTTCATGACTTCCTCCAACTTTACATGTTATTCCCTCATTCAACCTGTGTGTGTATGTGCTCTGACTCACTGCAGCTCACGCATGTACCCTCTTTGTCCCACTCCTACTTGCGTACTCCTTCAGAAGATAGGGTTTCTGAACTTTCAAAATTTTCTCCATCAAGATCCAAGACTTATGGAAACTTTGATGTGTCCATGATATCCTCCAATCAATCTCTCTCTCATAATAGATATTCAATATATGCTCAAGAGATATATCTACAAGAGACCTTTGCTTCTTATTTATACTCTCCAAGTATCTTCCTTAGGAGCATCTTTTAGACCACTTTGTTCACATATCCACTTTGTCCACATACTGAACTATGTCCAACTTTGTCCAATTTTCCACTTGTCCATATATCCAATAGCCACTTGACCACTTAACCGACTTTCCTCATTTTAGGTTTAACCCTATTATAACCACTTTCCATAAATAGAAAGTTATGCATTTACTTTATTATTTAAATAATCCTCTTGACTTTATCACTTCACTTTATTATTTAAGTAATTTATTCTTTGTAAGAACTTTGAATTCTTTGATATTTTGGGGCTTATAGTCATCATATGAGGGTCCGCCAAATTTGTAAGGCCATAACTCTCAAACCGTGAGGAGTTATGTGACTTTCCACATACCATCGAAAATGGCATGACAAGCACTATCCATCTAGGATAGTTTCATTGATCATCATCTCATTATTCCACAATTAAGCATGGTTTATCTAACCATAATTATAGGAGAACTCAACCGTAAAGCGTCTTCCCATGAGGGCTTTCACCATAAGGGGACCACTTTGGAGTTCATGCATTTGTACTTTTTATCAACCATGACAAGACAATAATGAGTCATATTTACATCAATCCAACTGGAATAACCCATGAAAATACAACACTATGACATTGCCCCTTTGTCATTGATTCCATTCATGATCACATGATCCAACGATCAATACATGAATGCATAAAACTATCAATGACAACACATTGATCCATATTCATCTATGCATCATATGACAATACATTGATCAATCCATAATACGTAATTCATTGATATACTATAACAAGACAATGTTCCTTTGACATTAATCCATTGACATAAATCCTTTGACCTTTGACATCAATCCTTTGGCATCAATGAAAGAATGATCCAACAATATCCCCCTTTGGCATTGATGGCAATACCAACATCGATGTCAACACCAATCTTGATGGAAACATGTAGATAAGGCATTATTCTAAATCGATAGTCATCTCAATTACATCAATGTGACTATCTCTCCCCCTTTGACATCAATGGAAAAGGGTCCTTCTTTCCTTGGGGTTGCTTTCCCTTCCTGAACTCTCCTTGGGGTTGCTCCCCCTGCCTGAATTCCTTTGATCTTCTTTTGAATAATCTCTCCCATTTTGAAAAAGGGATATCACTCTGATGTAATGTTGAATATATATCACTTATGCTCCCCCCTATGACCATCGTTCGCACTAGAAATATGCCTGTGTGCTCTTTCTCCAAGTATAGGTATTATTTTCCAAGTATTTATCTTTACATATGATAAATTTCTCCTCCTGGAATCATGGGAAGAAAAATGACTCCCCCTATGGGTATGTCTGCCCCTATCTTCTCTGCAATATGAACAATATGCTACCACTGCAATATTATTTTGCTGCAAATGTTATTGCTCAACTGGAACATAGATCAATTGCTCTTTCTATGACAATCCTTGGACTTGTCCATGCATCAAACGCATGTCATACCATACATCATGAAGCAAAATATATGTCAACAATGAATATAGAATCATGAATAAAATATCAACCATGTACATAATGTGCCATATTGTGTACCAACCATGCAAAACACCCATGTACATCAACCATGTACATCAATACCATACAATATGCCATAATATGTCATCAATGGAGTATATCAACCATATTCCTCTACCAACATGCCAACCATATGCCTCTACCAACATGCCAACCATGTGCCTCAAACAAGTGTCATATCACTCATGATATGCCTCTACCAAGAACCAAGTGCCACAACCATGTATCTCAACTAGCAAGCATCATAACAAGTGTCTCATCTATGCCATCCCATATATCATGTACCGAGGTATATGCTAAACGAGAAAAATCAATATCCAATTACTATCACCCACAAACATATACTATCTATGAGTGCATCAACATTGCACTAAACATGTATCACTACCTTTACCAAGAAAGTGCATCAACCATGTACCAATATCATAACAAGATGAACAACAATCAAGATGTGACCTCATACATGTATGCCATAAAACATGTGCCAATCATACTGTTGGTAGGTTCCTCCAAAAGGTGTACCAATCATGCATCAACTATAGATCAAGCTATGACTCATAAATGATGTACAAAATGACCACCTCATCAACTCATCAACTATATGTCCCATTATGTAGCCCATCCTTATGCCAAATGCATGAATCAAGATATCCAAAAAATATGGATCTCAAAATACATCATAATATATATCAATGGAACTCAAATAAGTACTAGCCATGTCCCCTAAATGATCTTACTCAACCATCATTCACTTCATCAAATACTAAGCATCCAAAAATATATGTACTAGAAGTGTGCCTCATTATATCAATGACATATCTAGCTAGAATCATCATGATATATCTCATAACAAGAGTGCCATAACTTCGCTGTCACAACCAACATGCTCCTCAATAGAAAAAGTGTCTCAATCCACACTCAACCATACGTCATCACCATACATACATAAATTATGTATGCCAACATGTAATCATCAAAACCTGTAAAAAACCATGTCAGACCCTGCAACACAGAGTTATACCATCATACCATCATCCAAATCATATGCATAGCTTTTTTCCCAAGACTTTTACCACAGATACGCAACCTTGTGCATAGACATCTCGCATATGTACACGACTGTTACCATTTTAACCCACGTATTATTCTAAAGATGTTAAACTTGAGCTTGCCTTAAGGTTACCATTATGTTATGGTTGTCCAGTCTTCTTCACCCACTTCTAAAGGTGTCTGAGCTTCTCAAAACTTGAACTCTGAACATCCATCTTTTCAAATATGTCTTCCTTCCTAACTTCATTCTTTATTCTAGTGATTCTATATGAAGTTCTCATCATGTATTGTCTTATTTTGTTCCAAAAATCCTAGGATTTGTGGCCAAATCCACTACATATCTAGCATCTCATGTTGTGACAATGAGCATAAATGTGTCCTACTTGATTACATATCGAACACCTTAGGGTGCTATGAAATCTTTCATTATCTCTCCTTCCATAAAGTATGCATTCCAAAGCTTTGTGACCATATTCATTACATGATTAGCAGTGACCATGAAAATAATTTTCATACCTTTTCTTTGGTATCCATCTTGAAGGTGTCACTCTTCTTTGAGTTGCAAAGATGGCTTCTTGATATCTTCCTTGATTTGTTCTTTTGAAACTTTCCTTTCCTTGTGTAGATGGTTGAATTGAAACATCATTTCCATCCTTTGAGAGTGAGGGACTTACCTCATCCTTATTTGAGGTTCTTGCTTCAACATGTGTAGCTTCTTTGTTGTATCCAAGACTTGATTTATCATTTGGTGATATTTGACTATCCAATATCTCATTCAAGATTGTTGAGATATTCAATAATTTGTTTGACTTCTCTACTTTATTTCTAAGATCAACAATTTTAGCTTCCAACTTATGACATGACTCTTACTTTTCATTTACTGGATTCTTTAATATTTCCTCTATCCTTTTGGCTTCTTCAATTTGGGTCTTGAGATGGACATTAACTTCAAGAATTTTGATAATCTCATCATCTACCTTCTAATTTTCTTCTATTTCATTCTTTAGTCTTTTGATCTCTTCTTTTTCTTCTAATTGAGTCTTTTTACTTTTTTCTTGTTCTTTGAGCATTTCCTTTAATTTCAAGATATTCCTTTGATTCTTTTTAAGAAACTTTTTAGTGTTCTCAGAAAGATATCTATATTCTATGTAACAGTGTTCATAATTGTGTCCAAATAGACCCCATTAAACTTTCCTTTTAAGCTCTGATAGTTCTTCTTCTACTTGTTCCATGGGATAACTATCATCTAACTCTACACAAATTATTTCTAGCTTTTCTTCTTCACTTGTAGAGAAATATTCAACATCATCACTTTTTGAAATATTGCAATGAGGGGATTTTGGAGATTCTTGACCTTCATTGATCTTGATGGAATTGTCTTTAAGGTCTTCTTTTTTTCTTTGGTATGTCTCCTCTAGCTTTGGCCATAGATCCTTGGTGGAAGTGCATTGTCCCATGCTCTCTTTCATAGAACTTGATATTCCACTAAGAATGGTCTTGAGAGACAATGCATCATTCTTCTTTTATTCCCTTTGAGCTGCAAACTTTGAGTTGTTCATCAAAGGAACAGATCCACCAATAGTTTCTTTCCAAACACCCACTCCTATTTCCCTCAAAAGCACTTTCATTTCTATTCTCCATGTAGAATAATTTTCCTCATTAAGGATTGGAAATTCATCATCCATTTATGTGTCCATGGATCTCCTCCAAGCTTGTTAAGGCTTATAGTGAAGGCCCGCTCTGATAGAACTTTAGAGTCCACTAAGAATGGTCTTGAGAGATCTAATAAGAATTGAAGGCCTAATTTGATAGAACTTGAGAGTCCACTAAGAATGGTCTTGAGAGCTCTGATAAGAATTGAAGGTCTGATTTGATAGAACTTGAGAGTCCACTAAGAATGGTATTGAGA
The DNA here is from genome assembly GCA_009831015.1 of Picea engelmannii. NCBI lineage: Eukaryota > Viridiplantae > Streptophyta > Pinopsida > Pinales > Pinaceae > Picea > Picea engelmannii. The sequence continues at coordinate 115,313 of ML798408.1, forward strand.
GGCAATGCATCATTCTTATTTTCTTCCCTTTGAGATGAAAACTTTGACTTGTTCTTCAAAGGAACTGATCCACCAATAGTTTCTTTCCAAACACCCACTCCTATTTCCTTCAAATGCACTTTCATTTCTATTCTCCATGTACAATAATTTTCCTCATCAAGGATTGGAACTTCATCATCCATTTGTGTGTCCATGGATCTCCTCCAAGCTTGTTAACGATTATAGTGAAGGCCCACTCTGATACCAATTGTTGGACACACTAAACAAAATGAGAGGGGGGGTGAATTATTGTAGGGATCTTTTCAAACTTTTCCCTTGACAAAACTTCTTAGTTAGCAATTACTTATTACTATCATTTATAACTAGTTGAATGTTAACATATATCATCAATAAGACATCACCACAAGGAACAAAAATAACACAAGATGTATGTACAATTTCCTTTTTATTACAAACTACAATCCTTGGGTCATCAACAACAATTGAATATAGTACAACTCTACAAGAGCACCATCTCTACAATGCAAGACTCAACTTACACAACCCAACACCAACTGAGAAGATGAATAAATCCTCAACAGATACCAATTTGTCAACATGTATGTGACCTGACAGTAGTGCATAACACATTTGTACACACCCTACCTGTAGTACAACTTGTGTATGTACGTGGGATGTATGTACTACAACCTGTGTATTCCTTCTGAAAAATTATGGTTTTATCTCCATGAAAAACTCAGATCCTCTGCAGCCTTCAGTCACATTCACTTATGTCTTTCACTTTCCAATATGTACGAAAACCAATCTCAACACATCCATACTCTTAAACAACTTACTCATGCTCCTCAACCATACCATATGAATGCTACTCAAACATAAGTAACCAATATACTATGGAAACCATATCAATACTGAAACATAAGAGTGTTGCTCACTCTATCAATCAATCAACATAACCATATCACCACATTCATACCAAGAATTCCTTAATAATTAACCATACAATAAGCAAGAGTATCCATCAAAACAATAATGTAACCATACCAGAACTTTTATGGAAGATCTAAGCCCATAGATTGCATATATGGAACTTGCTTCAAGATTCAAGAAACTGGCATCAACTCATACTCAAGTCTTCATGAATTACTCCAATTGTACATTCTTTTTCCTCCTTCAGACCACATCTGTATCCTCTCTTGCTCACTGCATCCTGCGTATGTATGCTCTTTGGCCTACTGCTGCTCGCATACTCCTTCAGAATCGACGGTTTCTAAACTTCCAAAACTTTTGTCATCAAGATCTCAGAATTACATAAAATTTGATGCGTCCATGAGATCCTACATTCAATCTCTCTCTCATAATATATCTTCAATATATTCTCAAGAGATATATCTACAAGATACCCTTGCCTCTTATTTATACTCTCCAAATAGCTTCGTTAGAAACATCTTCTAGACCAATTTTTCCACATAGTCACTTTGTCCACATAGTGACCTATGTCCAACTTTGTCCAATTTTCCACGTGTCCATATATCCAATAGTCACTTGACCACTTAACCCACTTTCCTCATTTTAGGGTTAACCCTCTTATAACTACTTTCCATAAATAGAAAGTTCTCAATTTTCTTTATTATTTAAATAATCCTTTTAACTTTATCACTTTACTTTATTATTTAAATAATTTCTTCTTTGTAAGAACTTTGATTTATTTGACCTTTTGGGGCTTCTAGTCATCATATGAGGGTCCTCCAAATTCGTAAGGCCATAACTCTCAAACCGTGAGGAGTTATGTGACTTTCCACATACCATCGAAAATGGCATGACAAGCACTATCCATCTAGGATAGTTTCACTGACAAATTCACCGATCTTCATCTCATTATTCCACAATTAAGAATGGGTTAAATAACCATACTTCTAGGATAACTCAACCACAAAGAGTCTTCCCGTGATGGATTTCACCATAAGGGGACCACTTTAAAGTTCATCCATTTGTACTTTCTATCAACCATGACAAGAAAATAATGAGTCCTCTTTACATCAATCCAACTGGAATAACCCATGACAATACATCACTATGACATTGTCCCTTTGTCATTGATTCCATGAATGATCACATGATCCAACGATTAATACATGAATGCATCAAACCATCATTGACAACACATTGATCCATCTTCATCTATGCATCATATGACAACACATTGATCAATCCATAAGACATAATTCATCAATATACTATGACAACACATTGTTCCTTTGACATTAATCCTTTGACATCAATCCTCATAAAACACCTCATATCCTAGACTTCTTGAATGATGTGATTTCATCCTAGGACCACAAACTAGACATGCAAATTTACCCTTTGTTTGAAGACCTACAAGATTATATGGATTAGTGTCAGTATTATTTATATAACGAGGAATTGATATTTAAGAATAATGTATCGTATTTTAATAAAATTATATATACTATTAAATTCCATCAGTATGTTACATACCACAAAATTGTGTTAGCCTTGGGGAATCATGAATTTTCCATGTAAGTATTCCATGGAATTGAAATTGCCTTTTCCTTCTTGGTTTAGATATGTCATACATAGTGATGCCATCCCATAACTTTAGTAGCTCATTGACAAGAAGATCAATATATACATTCATATCTTTCACTTGGTACTTACCTAATTGGGTGAAAGTACACATAATTACTACCTTGTATATATATAGTTAAGTATACAATGAATAATAAAAATGAAATACAACGTTCAAACCAATTTTGTAAAGAAATACTTGGAGCAATCATTGCCAACATTGTGTCCTCCCTCCTTATTGACATCCAAAGAGGAAGGTTAATTTTTTTATAAAAACAATAGGACACAATGAGTAAATATACCTGAGTGCACCAAATGGATTGACACTGTCAAATACCAATCAAAGCCTAACATTACGAGGTTCTTCTATAAAAGAAAATCCATGTTTCTTCGATGTTCCTAAATGTAGAACAATCTCTAGGAATTCGAAGAACACCATCTTCACTTACGTACCATTCATGGTAATCCATAAACTATGCAATGCTTTGGCACCTAAAAAATATTTTAAAATGTGTAATTATCAAAATATGACGAAGAACCTTGTGAGACACCTTTTTCGTTACCTGATCGGTTCGATATCTACTAATTTAACATTGTGGGCATTTTGTTTCCGATGCATATTGTACATAATATATAATATGATCATTTGGACATGCATAAATAGCTTGATACTCCATTCCAATATCTTTCATAATGTCACACATATCTCGATATGTGTGAGGAAAATTATTTGACGGTGGTAAGAAAAATTCACCTTGCAATCTACATCATAAAAAAAAACTAGTTAATGTAAATAAAAGTAATAAAAAGTTTTGCATCCTTAATTTACACATTAATTGACACTATAAATAGAGAAAAATAAAGTCAACATTTATGTATAATATATCATGAATTATATTACATAACCTAGGATCTGTTTGAGATAGGTGTTTGACAAAGCATTCAATACCTCCAAGTTCATCAACAACATTATAGCAGAGAGAATATTTGTTTTTGAGCCTTCATAAAGGGGTTGTTCCACCTTCTGAAGTAGAGGTACATCATAAGTATCATCATCGTTTTCCTAATCAATAGGAGTAAAGGTGTCCTAGATAAATCTATTTGTCCCATCATCTGGCTCACAATATTATTGGTGTCATCTTCTTCCATAGGATTCACATGATATTAAGTATTCATACTATCCTCCACATATTCTACAATATTATTTCTACTGCTACTTAGAATATATTTATCTATCTACAAACACATGGGAGGATTTATTTTTACAATTACAAACAATAAATAACATTAGTGTATATAAAAAAAATTAAAACAAAAGAAAATTTTGTAAATAGAATTAATACAAAGACATATATACTGAATAACTTATCATGGGACCAAATATGTGCCCCCTTCACAATGCCCATACATAAAAAAAAATGTCTTTTAGTTGTTTTCCTTACAAGTATTCTTTTCTTCAAGCCCCTTCATTGATTGGAAGGGAAATAACATTTTCCATTAGTATCGACCAGTGTCTCCCATGCATACCTTAACCTAGAAATTGTCCTTTGACTCTCTTTAGGTGTTGGCATTTGGATTTCCTATATTTTAAACAAAATATAGTCAAGTAATATAAGTACATTAATATACAAATTATATATTCTTACACTACAAATATCATCGAATTATATTGACCCCATATGTACTAGATAATCAATCCATTTTCATCATAGGTTTATTAAAGGTTTATAACAATAATCAATAATTAATCAACAATTCAAAACCATACATGTTTTACCACATAAGTTCCAAAGATTTACTATAAGCAAGTAATAAAATCAAATAATAAAAGAGAACTACACCAAGAAAAATTTAATAGTAATTAAATGGAATTGAGTAGACATGTTAATACCTATTTCCTAGACAAACTTTTGTGTCCCCAATTGAAAGAGGTGTTGAGGAAAATATATGAAATGATCTTACTCAAGAATTTTCATATTTTTCTTGGCTAAAGAAAAATAGACGAGAATATCACTGTTGTGGGTGGGAAATCCCTCCTACAGACTACCACTGAGGGTTTTATCATGCATGTAGAAATGACCTAAAGATTTTTAAATTTTACCATTATCCCATGCCCAAACCCCATTACTCATATGTAAATACAAGGCTCAAGAGATTAAGTTGACGTACCTTATTTTCCATGTTTTGATGTTGATCCCTTTTCATGCTTGGTCGTTGTTTGACTGCAACTCTCCTCCCACTGCTGACCTGCATTCACTAAAAACAAACAAAGAACTCCACATGCATTTTATCTATGAACTAATAGGTTAGAGATTTAATCAATCATACAATCAATATTCCAATAATGACAATCTGATATGGCGGGACAGGAAAATAAATTCTTTTATTAACTTCACAATGATACCTTACAATGATAAAATCATCCACTGCTCCTCGATCCTGGTTCTGGGATCTTCTTCGACTGTCTTCCAACTGATTTTCTCTGTAATTCTCTTTGCACAAGGATGGCTAAAGGTTGGGACAAAGGGAATGCTTAATCAGGTATAGTTTCTTTACTATGATTCTCCTGCTTCCAAATGGGACCCCTAACCATTCTTTTATAGGCTAGAAGAAGCTAGGTATTTAGTTGAGTCACTGGCCATGCATGGCTGGAAGGTTTAGTTAACTTACCCAAAGTTGTGTGTTTCGTCAACAACTTTCCTTTTTTCATGCTTTTGTAGGTACACACGGGCTATCTTGTCTCATCTAGCATGTACACACATGCAGTAATGGAGTAGGGCGCATGGGTATTTATAGAAGGGGTTTTTAAGAAGAGTTGTTCAATAGTGTTTTGGAAAACAAGGAATTTGAGATGGCCTGATGCCAGGTAAGCATATCTGGTGCAAATTAAGGTTATAACAGATGCCCCCTAATGTGTGAGGTCAGAAGAGAATTTGATGGTCGAAATACATTAACAATCTTCACCGATGTTCAAAAAAAGTGAGCCCAGGGACCAGAAATTAGGAGGTTTCATCTGCAAAATAATAATTGTCTCACCAAGGAAGGCATACCCATGCTCGGGATAAAATAAAATCATGGATACCAATCAAATACACTGTAGATCCATGTCATATAACTATATAAAGTGTATCTGTGAGAAATACATAGCGGAGCTACATCTCAAAATAAAAAAGATATACATGTAGAGTATCCATCTTCTAGAAGCTGATAAGGCCTGATGGCTGGAGATGAGGTCTTCAGAGCTCGAGAAACAACTTCAAAATATTCAAAACTCGAGTAGGAGTGTAATATGAGTGTACGACTTCACTACCCAAATGTCTTCGTTGACTCGTCGATCATGGAATAGAGAATATTGATTATTAGATTGAAGGCTTCATTGATTTTGAACAAAGAATTGATTGGAATTTTGGGATGGCCAAGCATGAGGGCAAGAGACAAACTGTAGAGGGGCTGACTCAGGCTTGGTAAAAACATCCTTTGGACAATAGAATGACAAATGATGAGACTCAAGAAGCATGGCGTTAACATAAGTTTACGAGGTAGGAGGCAACACAAACTCTCCATATGTTTGGAAGAATAACCAAACAGAGGAGGACATAGCTCAATGTAGTGGGAACAACTTCGTAAGGTCCTATTAAATACCAGGGTTTGACTAACAAACGAACATATGTGCTTTATCCAAGGGTGACTCATTGTGCTTCCAATAAAAAGAAAAAACTTTTCCCTTCCTCTTTTTGGGGTATATTTGATTTTTTTGTCTTTTTCGATAATTTTGGAAAAAGAATAAAAGAATGTTATGTTACAAAGGAGGAATGAGTGTCCCAAACATACAAGTTCGAGGCACAAGGACAAGACTGATTTTCAGAGAAAGGACACTCGAGAAAAATCCCTCCTAGGACCAAAGGTGTCAAGATGCAGAGGCAAAGTGCTACAGGGCTTGCATATAAGGCATGCTTCATATGGTTTAGTTGAGAGCAACATGGAGCCGACATTAGACCAAGGATGCAGTTATGCAAACACAGTTAACAAAACACACAATGGTAACATCCTTCAATGTAAGTTTAACGAGCCCAGAGAAGGTAATCTCGACGGTTTTTCATATTTAGAGAGTCTAAAAAACGTAAAAGGAGACTCCACTGGGGTACCTTTTTCAAAGGTAGTCTAGTCGGTTCTAAAAAGGGGTAAAATAGCATCGAAAAGATGTCTATTCAAAACCATTTTAATGAGTGTGATAAAGACAAGATCACTCGACCATTTTTTCATTTTTAAGGAGTTTGAAAAAAGCTTAACTATGGACTCCAGCGGGAATGTTATTCTGGACCATTTTAACGAGTGTGAAAGAATAAGGTCACTCGACGATCTTTTCAACTTTAGGGAGTCTGAAAAGAGCTTAACTATGGACTCTGTGGGGGTTCCTTTTTTGTATATTTAGTCCCTCGGGCCCGAAAAAGGGTTAAAATGTACTCTTCTAGAGAACTGGAGTTCCTTATAGTATACCTTTGTTCGTACAGTTGACCGTCCGGACCGAAAAAGGGGTAAACTACCACCAGACAGACGTGACTTAAAACTTCAGTTTAACGAGCGTGAAAGGCCACAAGATCGCTCGACAATATTTTCATGTTTAGAGGGTCTGAAAAGGGATTAAAATAAGACCTGTTATGTTTTTTGGGAGTCCCGAGGGTGAGTTCAAGAGTGAAAGGGAATCATGCAAATGAGGCTCAAACTCATTATCAGGAAAAACTATGGAGGACTCACGAGCCTATAGTCATTAGTGACAGCATGGACACCGTCATTCAACCAGGATCTACCTAGGGCATCCATGTTATGGTAGGCTCTACCACCAAATTACGACACTTCTAAAGTAGTAATGAGGGTTCTATGTTGCAACTCGGTGGGATCGATCCTATGGCAAAGAGGAAAAGACAACGAGATGCAGAAAGTGGGGGTGGAATCCTGACTTAAATGCAACAAGCTAGGAAAAAATGACTATTTACCACAGGACCGTCCAAATGCCCAAATCTCAAAAAAAGTTCCAAATACCCAAAGGAATACCTCCCTTGATCATCGAAAGAAAACTCCCAAATCATCTTAAATGATTTTTAGTTTAGAAAAAATGACAAAAGGGTCCGAAAATTAACAAAAAAGGGCCAAAAAACTCTATAAATAGAAGCTGGCAGCTCATTATCACCATTGTTAATTCAAAAATTGAATAAAATCCAAAACTTCCCCTTTCTGAAAAGAATTGATTCTGGGAGCTTCAGTGGATGAAACAACCATCTGCTTGGACCAAGTAAGTAGAAACTATCTCCTCTTGCAATTTAAATCTTTATTTATGATTTTAGTTTCAAGTTTTGGAGGGGCGTCGACCCTCAAAAGGTCGGCCCTAGGTCCACATGGGATGTCTTATGACAAGCCGCATGTACACTCGGGCAGAGGAAAAAATGCATGCATGTACACACGACTGTCATCATTACAGCCCACGTGGACCCTTTATTTAATGGAAAAAAAAAATTAAAGAAAGGGTTAACCCTCTTGAACTTGGTTTTTTGCAGGATGTATGTTCACTGGAAGGAAAGAGAGCATGTGGATATTAGTGCATTCGTCAGGGAAGACCCCAATGTTGTTTTTGCCTTAATGCAATGTGGGCTGCTAAAATTTTTCCTATGTCCTTTTATGCGAGCACAACCTAGGCTACTGAATGCCTTGATTGATTATTGGCATCCCAATGCAAAGGCCTTTATGTTAGAGGGGTAGTCACTGGTGCCTACTATAGAGGATATATACTTTTTGACTGGCCTCTCTACGCGAGGGGAACCAGACAATTTTTGAACATTTCCTTCAGGGCCTCATAGCATATCAGAATTGATAGGACTTTATTGTGAGGCTGGTACAGACCGATCAAACTCTGAGGTGCCAATAAGCAAGATCACCAATTTATCACTACAAGAGATTGTGTTTCTTATTGGGTGGATGACTGGTTATGCGGTTCTACATCAAGCACCCGTGCATAGATGAACTGTGCAGTCCAGTGCTTAAATGCACAAATATTTGACTGGAGCACTACCCTGTTGGATTGTATGAAGAGGAAACGGACAGATTGTCGGTTGCAGATGCAGAGGAACTTCTATTTCAGGATTATTCTATGTTATTTCTTCTTTGAAAGAGTTCTTAGTTTCAGTCCTCGAGTGGTGGTACGAGGACATCAGGCCTCTCTTCCTGCGGTTTGCAGATGGGCAGTGTTACTGCCACAACAGGGTGGTAGAACGACCAATGAGTCCTTTGATGCTAACTTCTTTTCTTGGTTGTCATGAAAGATCCCAGTCATAGAGGATTACCCTTATCCTAGGATTGATTTCTCAAGAGACCCTAAGATACCGATACCTAGTGGCGAGGAGCGAGGAGAGATGGGTAAGTTTGCATCATTTTATTTATTTATTTATTTTTTGTGAAACATATGTAATTTTTATGTTGTCTTTTATATATATCATTTTTTTTATACCAGAGTATTTGACAGATATCTATATATTATGTGCGTATGTGGGACCAGCGTGACCTACGGATTATATGAGGAACATGTGTTGTCCTCGGCCAGGGTCCTCTTCTTCCACTATCTTCGAACTGCTTTGCTCTATACTTCTCTCTGCACAAGGATGGCTAAAGGTTGGGACAAAGGGAATGCTTAATCAGGTATAGTTTCTTTACTATGATTCTCCTCCTTCCAAATGGAACCCCTAACCCTTCTTTTATAGGCTAGAAGAAGCTAGGTATTTGGTTGAGTGACCGACCATGCATGGCCACAAGGTTTAGTTAACTTACCCAAAGTTGTGTGTTCCGTTAGAAACTTTCCTTTTTCCATGATTTTGTAGGTACACGTGCATTGTATTGGGTCAGCTACCATGTACACGCGTGCAATATTGGAGCAGGGTGCATGAGTATTTATAAAAGGGGTTTTTAAGAAGAGTTGTTCAACAGTGTTTTGGCAAAGAAGGAATCTGAGATGACCTGATGCCAGGTAAGCATGTCTGGTGCAAATTAGGGTTATAACAATCACCCTATGTTTATAACCAATAAAAATAACATCCTAACTCACAAGTATTAATTGAAAGTGCTTAGGCTATACTTTTATCAATAAAAAGCTTGTTGGAAATTTGATTTTTATGTAATTTTCTAAATATAACAGTTGCTAAAATAAACATAAAGACAAAAGTAAAGTCACCAAGATGATAGTCAAGACAAATGAGACATAAAGCAATCCTTTATTTCATTCCAATTCATCAAAGAGTCATTCTTAATTTTACAAAATTTCATGCAAAAATTTAGGACCAAAGTCAAACTTAGACATCCCCGATGGAACATACAAAAGACCTCCGATAGAAAATCAAACAATGAACTCTAAAAGTTGGATTAGATTGCCAGAAATTGTTTCCCACTCGACTCTGCACAATATCCTTTGTCATCCATGAAAACTAATTCAGAAACATACAAGTGTACACAGACTATCAAAGATAGATCAACATCTCTGAAAAACAAGTGCCAGAATGATGTAATTCAACGTTGAATCTTGTTGTCTACAATAAGACCCTGCTATCCTAAAAATAATTAGGCTTGTAATAAATTACGGAATGAATGAAAACTGAACTATCTCAGCATAAACTCAAAGAGAAAACTTTAGTATGCTTCTCCTTATATCCTCTCTTTGTTCCTCCCTTTCCTTTTTCCTATAAACAAATTAGAATTGGTTGAAGTAGTTGAACCAACTCATTAGTTAATTTAATTAAAGGACTAAACTAACTTTTAGTTAGGGGGAAAATTAATAATCATAATAAGGGTTATAAATAAATAATAACTAGTAGATGGTACCACTTGTGACTCCCTTTAGCTCTTAACAATCATAACATACTAGTTAATTAAGAAAAACACACCTCCTTGTGACTCCCATCATCATATAATCATTTGGAAATTTATCTCAATAATGTTTGCAATTATTTCCAAAATATATTACCAACATATCCAAAAGAGTGCTATATGAAAATCTGAAGTCAACTATCATCAACAATATATAAATTTAAAATCCATATTTTACAGTTTGTGAGGAAATATTTCCCTTGTTGATGCTATCATTTTTTAGTTCTTTTGAACCTACTTTAGGCTATGTGGAATCTTTAAGCCTCATCTTGTTGATCATACAAGAGAGATCATCCTTCCAATGCATGTGGGAGGACACAGATTTACTAGAATTATCTAAAGATGCAGACGAGGTAGTAGCGGCTTTCTCTTTGACATGGGTGTGGTGGGCCTTAGTTTTCTACCTTTTATTTGAATAGCTCATCCCTGTATGCATGATTGATTTGAAAATAGTATTTTAAATAACCATACATGATAACTCTTTTAAAATATGAAATAGATTTTGGCTCAGCAATATATCGTACCCATGCAATCCAATCCATACAAATTATTTAACAGTTCATCGATGAGCAGGGGGTGAACAAAAGGTTATGAGATATGCGAGTGGCTTATATCGAGAGAAACATGATATAATGAGGGGGGAAAGAACGTGATTAGTTCTCAAAGACAACAAAAACCAACTGAAATGCAAAACAAGGAAAACGTTATTGTGATCCAACCGCGAATTGTGACTTTCAATTGCTTCAATACAAAATTCTTCTTGACTGTAATTAATTTTAGAACAGGGAGTGAAAAATGAATGCAGGAAGGCGACGGGGTTGTAATTAGCGAAAAGAGAAATAATGGTGGGGAAAGATAGCGGGTAATGTTCATAAAATTAATTAAGTAATCCATAAAACCATTATGTAAAAGGAAATACACCAACCAAATAACCATTGTGACCCCGAAAAAACAATTGTTGTGTATAAGTCAAACAACTCTGTGCAATGACTTACATACTGTTCACAATCAAATATTTAACACAATCATCAACAAGACAACATACATTCCAAAATAGTCTATAGGGGATCTTTGCTCTTTATATTTATCCATTTAATGTCTAAACATAATTCCCAAATGCATAAGCAATCATTTATTTCCACTACGTTCAGCATCTAAAACAACCATTGTTCACGAATTACTTCAATCATCAAATACAACTCAAAAGTCATGTTCAAAAATTGCAATGAATTCATTCTTCCACAACACCCATGCATGTCATTGTTAAATACATGGCATCTATTAAACATACATAGTAGGCAACCAACACAATAATCCAAATTCAAACTGCAAAATATCTCAGCTTGACATTTAAACACACTGATATCAATCACCATAATGCATTTCCTGGACAGGGTGACAAATCCATGACAAGTGAGGCTATGAATAGAAGAGAAAGGCTCCAATTTGGCCTCATAATGATACTTAACACGTGCAGGGTATAACCCTCTTGGCTCTCCAGTCAACCAACTATAATGTTGAGGTAAAAACAGGGTCAAGAAGAAGAAATATAACCCACTGCATGACCATCAGTAGAAAGACACCCAATGCCCAAGTGAACAAAGCATGGTGACACAAGCAATTCCAACCATTAAACCCCATAAAAGCCAAAGACTAGATATGGTGAAATGAAAGCATGAGGACAACCAATGTTAAGGTCCTAACCCGCACATAGGTAGACCAATGTATTCGGATGTAATAAAGGTCAATATTAATAAGACCTTTCAATAAAATAGAATAAGGCGGATGTAAGAAGACCTAATAGAAGCTTCTGCTTCTAGAAGGATCTTCCTCTAGATTCTTCTCTTAATAGACACATTTAGTATAAATAAGGGTCGAGGGTATGAAAACCCTAGCTTGGAGATTATTGTAACAGAACGCTGCTCGACTGGAGGTTGCCCCCTCGAAGAGGCCTGTGAACATTACTATCTGAATCAAAGTGTTGTTTCTGTTGCTATTTCGTATATCATTCCTATGTATTGTGAAGATTATGCTGGATATTTTACTGTTATTCTGTTATTTCTAGCATTTCATTTCTGTTCTACATATTTTATAATTTTGGTATCTTGCAAGTGGTATTAGAGCACTTTCCTTGGCAGAAATTGTGGGTATTTTTTTTTCAGGGTAAAGACGTATTCCGACGTCTTTAAGCCACATAAATCTGTCGTTACGCGCATAAACCCGTAGTTGAGGGAGTCATACATGCAGGAAATACAAGTGGTTCTTAAGCGCACATCTGTTCGCCACCCTTGTAACCCTTGTTGGTACCCCTTTGAGTGGTAGCGCATTAGACAACACCTGTGTACGGATCAGCCTAGATTTCCTGAAGCCCTCTTTAGATAAACCTATCGGCCGTCGGACTGCTATAGTGTCACTGAGAACAACACTTGGGAAGATACTCTCTAGTACCTAGGTAGTCGGGTAGTACGGCTAAGGGTACGGTCTATCCTCCTTAGTTAGTTCCTTGAGATATTGGGCCGAGTACTACTATTGGACCCCGCACGTATATGAGAGAGCTATAGCACAGGGAAAACCCTTGTCTGTAGAACCCTTGAATACCTAACCCTTGGGGAACATAAATAGCAACATAAACAAATTAAACCAGCGAGATCTATTGATGTGCATCTGTGTTGGCGTTGCTAAGTAAATACTCTCTGGTTCAGAATTTGGAGATTTCAGCACTGTAGCTTTCTTCAGACCAAAGTATAACCCCGCAGCTGTAAAAAAAAAAAAAAAAAGGTATGGAAAATTTTTCACCATTATTTGAGACCTATTCCATTAGACTCGTCTCTTCCCCCTTGTGACAATCAACCATATCATTTTTCGGCAAAAAATTCTGACCCCGCCTGCTCCCATTTTTTCACCATTATTTGATACCTATTCCATTAGACTGATCTCTTCCCCCTTGTCACATTCATCCATATCATTTTTCTGCAAAAATTTCTAACCCCACCCACTCCCTTTCCAGTTCAACCATCATTATGGCCCATACCCGTATCCAAGAACTAGATTCTCGCCTCAACACCTTGGAATCTGGTTTCCTTAAGACCCAACAAGAAGTGCAACAACTTAGTGCTACTATTGCCTCCTATGATGCCTCCATAAATTCCTCCATAAATGCATCTGTCAATGTAGTCATGCAGTCCGCAATGGTGGAAGTCAAAAATGAACTTGAATCTGTCTTTGTATCACTCTGCACCAAACTCAAACTCCCTCTCGATGACTCCTTAGATGATGCACATAAAAAGACTGAAAGTGAAACTTCTTCCCATTCCTTTCAACCACATCACTTTCAAAGGGACATACGCCTTCCGCAGGTGGATGTAACCAAATTTGATGGCTCAGACCCCACTGGTTGGGTCACACAAATGGAACATTATTTCTCTTTCTACAACATTACAGATGACTTGGCCAAACTCCGGTATGGTGTTCTCCATCTAGATCAAGAACGCTGGCAAT
>ML798408.1:131292-143672 GCA_009831015.1 Picea engelmannii
GTCAGGGTGGACCCGAAAAAGATTGAAGCTATGCAAGACTGGTCGCACCCAAAGACTCTCAAAAGCTTGCGTGGATTTTTGGGCCTCACAGGGTATTATCGCAAGTTCGTTAAGAACTATGGAAAGATTGCAGCACCTCTCACAGCTCTCCTAAAAAATAACTTTTTCACTTTGACCCCAGCAACTGCTCAAGCTTTTCAAAACTTGAAGACGGCCATGTGCACCACTCCGGTTCTGGCCCTTCCCGACTTCACAAAGACATTTGTGTTGGAATGGGACACCTCAGGGAAAGGAGTTGGCATTGTCCTTATGCAAGAGGGTCGACCTTTGGCCTTCACTAGCAAACAACCATCTGAAAAGAATCTGGGCAAACCAATTTATGAAAAGAAATGTTGGTGATTCTGCATGTCGTTGAATTATGGCGTCCTTATCTCTTGGGGAAACAATTCCAAATTAAGACCGACCATCAAAGCCTCAAGTACTTTTTGGAAAAACACATTTCCTCCCAGGAGCAACAAAAATGGGTCACTAAGCTCTTTGGATATGATTATGAGATCATTTACAAGAAGGGAAAAGACAATGTCGTGGCAGATGCACTGTCCCAGAAGTATGAAGATGAAGGGTCCCTTTTTTCTCTTTCCTTCATTGTACCCGATTGGTTGCAAGTTGTGCACCAGGAATGGCTTCAAGACCCCAAAAGTTCACTACTGATCCAGAAACTACAGAACAAGGCTCAGGCTCCCCCAGGGTACTCCTGGCTCTAGGGTGAGCTTCGATACAAAGGTCGCTTGTATTTAAGTAAACAATCCAAGCTCAAATCCACGGTACTTTCTGAGCTTCATGCTACACCCACAGTGGGGCACTCGGGGTTCACCAAAACATATGACCGAGTCAAACGTTCTTTTTTCTGGGAGGGTATGAAATAGGACATCCATAAGTTTGTGGCTGAATGTGAGGTATGTCAATGCAATAAGGGAGAAATAGTCAAATCTCCAGGCACCCTCCAACCGCTTCCGATTCCCCCTATTATTTGAAAGGATATCTCTATGGACTTTATTATAGGCTTACCCAAATCAGGGAATAAATCAGTCATAATGGTGGTGGTGGATGGCCTTTCCAAGTATGTTCATTTTTTTTCTCTTCACCACCCATTTACTGCATCCACGATTGCTCAAATTTTGATGGATCAGGTCTTGAGGCTTCATGGCATGCCCAACTCTATTGTTTCTGATTGAGACCCAACTTTCACAAGCAATTTTTGGCAAGAACTGTTCAAGCTACAAGGTACCCAATTGCATCTCAGCTCAGCTTATCATCCCCAGACAAATGGTCAAACGGAAGTCATCAACAAGTGTTTGGAAACATATCTGAGGTGCTTTGCCTCTGAAAAAAAACACCAGTGGGCTCAATGGTTACCCCTCATCGAATGGTGGTACAACACTACATACCATAAAAACACTCACATGACTCCTTTTGAAGCAGTGTATGGATATAAGCCGCCATCAGTTCTCTCATACTTACCGGGTACCTCGAAGGTCCACGCGGCTGACTAAACACTTACAGTCCGAGAGGATATCCTTCGTACCCTTAAAGAGAACTTGGTCATGGCCCAGAATAGAATGACGCAGCAAGCAGATCAAGATCGCTCTGAACGTCAATTTGTCGAAGGGGATCAGGTGTTTCTGAGACTAAAACCATATAAGCAAACTTCCCTCAAGGCCGAGCAATGTTAGAAGCTAGCACCCAATTTTTATGGCCCTTACATAGTTCTCAAGAGTGTGGGACAAGTCGCATATCAGTTAGCTCTGCCCAGTCAGTCGAAGCTACATCCTGTTTTTCATGTTTCATGCTTGAAGAAGGTGATTGGAACCAGGTGCCAAATTCAAACCAACATTCCAGAATTAGCTGAAGAAGGATCCATTTGGATACAACTAGAAGCAATTTTGAACCAGTGGGAGCGACGCCTGCGTCAGAGAACCATCAAAGAAGTGCTAGTACAGTGGAAAGATATGACTCCAACAAATTCCACTTGGGAACTAACTACCATTCTGCAGCAATTTCCACATCTCAATCCTTGAGGACAAGGTTGTTTTTAAGGGGGAGGACATGTTAAGGTCCTAACCCGCCCATAGGTAGATCAATGTATTCAGATGTAATAAAGGTCAATATTAATAAGACCTTTCAATAAAATAGAATAAGGTGGATGTAAGAAGACCTAATAGAAGCTTCCGCTTCTAGAAGGATCTTCCTCTAGATGCTTCTATTAATAGACACATTTAGTATAAATAAGGGTCAAGGGTATGAAAACCCTAGCTTGGAGATTATTATAATAGAGCACTGCTCAAATGGAGGTTTCCCCCTCGAAGAGGCCTGTGAACATTTCTATATGAATCAAAGTGTTGTTTTTGTTGCTATTTCGTATATCATTCCTGTGTATTGTGAAGATTATGCTGGATATTTTACTGTTATTCTGTTATTTCTAGCATTTCATTTTTGTTCTGCATATTTTATATATCTGGTATCTTGCAACCAACCACCCGAACCTAAACAAAACCCTCTAATCAAACCAAAAAGGATGACTGGGAGCCTTTATGGTTGTTCACACTCAAGATGACCAATAACATTGTGAATCCAAGCATTAATGTAGAGAAAACCATAAAGCTTCATTCCAAAAATCACAATTTTACATAGTTGCAATACTCAAGGAAAGAAAAAACCAATACACATGAGCTAGTATCCATTTTATAATCAGAGAAGACTCATGCATGGAAAATATATATATATATATATATATATATATATATATACATGTGATCAACACACCTTAAAATGTGAGTTTGATGAGTGGTTCCCTTCTACCTAAAAGTCAGAGCTTAACCACATCAAAACCCAGTTAAACAATAGCCCAACTAGGGCGGTGGCCGGTGGAAGGAGCAGGGGTGACATGTAGTAATTGAACGTCACATCCACACTCAAGTTCATTCAATTTCCTAGTACACGCCAACCACTAATCCAACAAATCATCCAATTTGAACCATGCATTGAAACCAACAATCCTTAATTTCCAAGAGCACCACCCACTGTCACATATTACCATTTTCAACTATACAATAATGCATGTCAATTGTGTTTCTATATAACTTCAATAAATCACATGAATATCATATGTTATCTAGGATTTACCATGATCATTTTAATGCATATAATGTAGCATGTTAGTATAGAATAGTTTTTTCCCTTTGCATTTTTGTTCACATTTCTTAATCTCCTTTTAATTTTCCTTTATTTGTTGTTACTAACATATAACTGTTGCAGGTGTCACAAGTAATAGATCCAGGAATAGATAGCAATGGTAACCATGAATAACATAGGTTGTTGAAACATAAAACTTGAGCCTGGAGCAACAAAATAAACATGCATAATATTCCTCCAATAATACAAGGGTTTCCCACCTACTAGTATTATTTAGCTTTATAATAATAGGCTTTAGCAACACTTTGCGGGCAAAAAATTCGTTGTGATTTTAATTGTAAAAAAACTGGTGACTCCACAGGGAAATTTGTTTTCAACAGATTTAGAACTCAGAACTCATGGTTTTGCAGATCAAGAACAATAATTTTAGAAGATGTAACCAGAATAATTATGCAACAAGGGGAAGTGAGCAGATTTAATGGAAAAATGATAGGGAATTTGGGAATAACTTGTGAAAAATATTAAGTATGAGGGGGTTTATCCCTGTATGCATAAGCATTCAACCACAATCGACTCTTATTTCAAGGAGAAAAATTAATGGATCTTCTCTTTTATTTATCAAATGGATACAGAAATCGAAAGAAGAAGCAGGAGATAGCCAATCCTTTATAAGACAACAATGGAAGTATATAACAATTTCAAGGGTCCTTTAGAAGAGACATGATAACATCTATGTAAGCTTGATTTTTATTGAATAACAATGCTTTGCAGGAGTGTCACTATGGCATAAATGATCCAACATCTTATTCTTGACTGAAACTATAAAAGACAACAAAAATAAAAAGCTAACAGAATAAAATTGCAGGAAATTAAAATAGCAGAAAAAAAGTGACAAAAAAGTAAAAGTAGTAGGAAAAGCTTAAAATAGAAAACATAAATCAACTATTGTAAACATAAAAGAAAAATAGAGAAAATTGAAAACAGAGCTAGACTACTAAAATACAAACAATACAGACAACGCTAGATATTTTCAAGTTGGTTCCACATAATGCTTTAAGTAAGAACCGTTAGTCTTGTAGGAAAACAATCGCTCGTATTTCATAGAAAAACTTTGACATTGACCTTAAACTTGATAGTATTGAAACTCTTGTTGAAATACTTCTTAAAATTTTGTTGTCTCTTTTTAATATTATCCAAAGAAAACATCCTTTGTTATTCCAAATCTAGTAGTGAATTTATCCTTTGTGAAACATATGAAGAATTTAATTCTTCAATATGTAGCATCAACCTAAAGGAAGAAAGTTCCAACTCAATTAGCAAGAGGGATTCTTGATCGTAAACAAGCTAAAAAGGAGTACAACCAGTGCTTAACCTGGCGGTAGTTCGATCTTTTGAGAGGGCATAAATGAGGAGAGTGTGCCACTGATGAGGCTTATCTTCGATTAGCCTTTTGACGATTCTTATCAGATTTTTGTTGGTAGACTCGGCCTGCTTGTTTCCTTGGGGGTAATAAGTTCATGAGATGAAATATGTAGCAACCTCCTCATTACGACAACCACTCTTTCACAAGGGAAACATTTTTTTTTTTGATTTAAAAGTGTGTGCGCGCGTGTAAAAGGGAACAAACACACTTGACTCTACATCGCCACCCGACGACTAACAAGACGCAACCACGATGATCACAACAAGAAGACACAAGGCGCACAACAAGTAACTGCAAACATTTAACGACATACTGGGTTATGCACAGTACGAGCACAGAAGGAAGAATCCATAGTAGTAGATTTTACTATTTCTTCACAGGAAAGCAGGGCGTTTAATCTTAGTCCTCTGCTTCGGAGAGAGAGAAGGTCAGATAGGCTCCTGGCCAACTACTCAGGTAGAAACTAGTAATCTCCGTCAGGTGTGTCGCAAGAGTGGAACCCTGCCTTTAAAGGGCCCGAGACTCTTGATATGGCACAAGATTCTTTACACTAAATAATCACACACAGAGACTTATATACTAGGCTACAAGGAGGTTTATACCTCCCTCCCGACACTAGCAGACTAAGCACACATAAGTTTATGACCCGGTACAACATTAGTTGAACAAGGACTACAATCTACCCTAGTCTTAAGACCATTCCATCGTGCAACTATAGATCAACATTTGTCATCTAGGTACCTTCTAAAATTAATCATTCCAGGACCTTATTATGCAAGTTTGTTCTCAATTGGGATAACATTTAACCAAATAATTGATCCATATTTAATCAAGAAGAATAACTAGTTAAAAGTTTTCATTCACAACAAACTTAACATTTAATTTAAGGTTAGCACAATAGTCTAAAATCCATTAACCTGTGCATTTACTATAAATAAAATGAAGAGTTATGATTTATCATTAAGAAACAAATGGCATTAATCTATAATTATACTATCATAAATAAGGCAACATCCTAAATCATGAAACTCAATTCGATTTTAATCCAGAATAATGAATGGTGACAATTATCAATTAAAGCGGAATTTAACCTTGAAAGCAACGTTCAAAATCAATTATCTCCTTCATGGATTAACAAGGAATAGTTAAGATTCATCATTTAAAGCAACATTAACATCAATCTAAGATTAGAATGCCATAATAACGCAACATACTAAAATGATTAACTCATTCAAGTTTTACAAAATATCACAATATTTGTTTTCAATATATTGTCAATATTTACAACTTTAAAAGATTATGCTAAACGATATCATACATTACGATCACTTTAAAATATTATGCTAAAATGTATCATGCATGGTCAAACAAAACAAAATGATAAAAACAACCTAATACATTAATATCATACATTGTGGCCAAAATTTAAACTATTATGCTAAACAATATTGTACATGGTGAAACAAAATTTTCAAGAAACATATTTTTTTTAAGAATTATTTTTATTAAAAGTGAAAGACATAAAATATGAATACACCTTTATTAATTGGATCTTAAACACATTTAAAAACCAACCATTTAAACAATATAGCTTATTATGTAAAATAATAATAATTAATATCAAATCTTTAATAACATGTAAGCATACATACAATGATAGTTATAGCATGCATATAACCAATTGTATTATTTACTTATATCAAAAACTTTAATAACATGTAAGCATGAAACAAAACTTTTTGTATTAAATTATTATATTATACATTTCAAACCCCTTTTTTTTTTACATCAATAAAATAATAACATTAAATATGAACATAAGTGCACGCCAGGATGAAGATATGTAAGATATATCTTACATTCAACTGGAAACTCGTTATATCTATAAACATATTTAGTGGAACCGTAGAGACGACCAGGGGAAAAATGGCGTGGCCAATCCCATTGATGACAATTTAAATAAATAAAAAGGGGACGCAGGGATGAGGATGCAGATCGCTGGACAAGTGATTGACACATCCACGCAGAGATGAATCTGGGAGTTAATGCACTAGGGAGGGCTCTAAATTAGGTGAAATGATCTGCCACCATAAAAATTGAGTTGCCAGAACAGTAAAACGACTTGCCCACAGAAAATTATAAATGCCCTTTGTCATCTGACAATGCCCAGGGTAGTAAAACAAAATGCCCACAAATATGGATCGCCCACAGGGATAACGAACGCCCTCTATAAGATTTAAACACCCATGACAAACTCACTACATTTCATTTTTAACACACGACAAGATTCACTAAGAATGTTAATGTTGCCCTGTACATACGACAACACTTCTAGTTACTGGGATTGCCAGCCAACAATTAAGACCCAACCCACCTACATTAAGTGCCCAATGCCACATCCCAGATTTGCAAATCGCCAATACCTTCGTCATCTACATGAATCCAACGCGTCTCTACTTAAATGTTATACTGTAACTGTTCCTATAATTAAAACTGTAGATATTTCAAAGACAGTAAGACTGTAAATCAAAATCTAATCTCCATTTTCAAGGGGATAATTCCCCCCCCCCTTTTTTCTTTTGTAGGCGTAGATGAGCACGCATGTTTCATCTTCCAAGAGGCACGCATGCGAGGCAGAGGTGAAGGTAGTTGGTTGATTTACAGCGGCAGAGGCAGCGATTGGTTTCCACCCTGGTAGGGCAGACATGAAGGTTATGTTATATTATTATTTTTATTTCTTTTGACACAGCAGCAGTGACCTGTAACACAAGGGTTACACCAAGCGATAAGGCACCGCATCAATAACTCCCTACGTAGAGAGAAGGCAGAGAATACGGTAGTGTAAAGTCAGAGAAACTACACACCACGCGCAGAGGGTATGAACCAAAAACGCAGGGTGTTTACACAGTAAACACAGAGAGTTCCAAGGCGAAAACACAGAGATATACCACAGCAATGCAAGGAATTTTCAAAAATAAAAAGGAAACATATACATCATTACCATCTATAATATAGTTTTATTAAAACTCGCCCATAAACCTCCATCTATAAAAAAAAATTCAACATAATTTCAGACGGATCTCTAATAAGTCTATCCAAATCATTTTCAAACAATAGGCAAATCCAAGAGTAAATCCTAAACATTCTACTCTACAAATGAAAGCGCGTACCGTTGCCTTAAATCCCACCTCGGATGATGACCCCACGCTCTGTGCCGCTCCTGCTACATGCCACTCCTGCTCGCCGACCGTAGAGACTACACCGGTACCTCCCAACCAATCGCTAGGGGTACTCTGCTTCCCCCTTAGCCCCCCGAGCTGCAAAGGGGCCACACAAGATCCAGAAGATAAGTCTGGCTTCTCAGCTCGCCTCGCAAGGCTGAGCTACCACTCCAGTCCGATATGAGAAAACACCAACTCCTCACAAGCAATCAGTCAAGCCAGAATCTGGCAGTGTAACATTATGCTTACAACCATCCCCTTCTTTCTCCTCTTACCTTTCTTTTATAGATCTTTGAGACCCACCCTTGCCCTAAATCACATTTTATTTAAGTTTTAATGAAAACCCTCTAAAAATTCTCTGTCTTACAAGTGTTACTCATCCCCCACATTTCTCCAAAATTATTTTCTTTAATTTATTAAAAGGCTCATTTGCCTATTTTTATTAATCTTTTCTCCTTTTTAAAAACCAAAAAGGTAATGCACTAATTAATCTTTTCATTTTATTTTTAAATTCATAACTTTTTATACTCCCGCACGTTAAATAATTTTATTACTTATTAATTGTCTATGTTTCCTTTATTACTTAGTTTCCCTATTTTTATTAATCCCCTCCCTCTTTTTTTTAAAACCAAAAAGGTAAATGCGCTAGATAATCTTTCCATTTATTATTTATTTAATATCTTTTGTTCTTTCACAAGTTAGGAATTAATTTCTTCTTTGTAAAATTTTAAAATCATTAGTTTTAATTTAAATCTTACCCTCGTCATCACCCCAAAAATTTTGTGAAGACCCAACTATTACTTAGGTGGGTTTTTGTTTAAATTGTTATTTTTATTCCAGGGTCTGTTCTTAAGGTTAGACTAAAATTTTACCCTAAAAGTTTTGGACTTAGTACTTAGATTCTGAACTGGCCGACACTGGGTTAGGGAAGTTTTTTAAGGATTTCTTAAGGTGTTATTATCTTAGGGCTATTTAGGTTTGTTTCCTTCATCAACATCAATGTGACGTTCCCTTCAGGACGCACCCTGTTCTCCAAGGGTGCCACTCGCCTCATTCATTTCCTTTGTGCGACGTGCCCTTCAAGATGCACCACGTGCTCCAAGGGTGCCACTCGCTTCTTGTGTTTCTTTTGTGCGACGTGCCCTTCAGGATGCACCACATGCTCCAAGGGTGCCACTCGCCAACTTGACTGATTGGTAGACATCTATAACCCCTGGAGTCAATACTCCGCGAGGTGAGCTTGTGGGAGACTAAGGGATCTAAGTAATAAGGCGCCCGCCTTATTGCGCGCCCCTTAGAATCATTGTGAGCGACTGTCGCAGTCTTCCCTCATGGCATCGTGGATCCTCTCGAACTAGGTAATTGTTAACCTCCAATTCGAGCCACGACAGGAGTGCTAGTAGGATGTGGCAGGGCTGCTATCAACACCTCTCCCTCAACCTCTCTGGAAATCATGTGTGGCCCCTTTACTCCATATGTGAGTCTGGTTGACAAGCTATCGTCAGCCTGCATCATCAACAATCATGTCAGAAATGTCAACATCATATCATCAAATCAAATGAAATATCACGGTAAATAAATCAACCCAATAGCACACTCCCTAACTCAATCCAGAGTCCAAGGGGGTTGCACCGATGCCTCTGCATCATCAAGGTCCAAAACCCTGCACACTCAATACAACTGAGTCAATAGCACCTGTCTACATCAAATAGTAAAATCTCATGTCGTCTATCATAACGCATCACAATCAAGTATAAAATTTTTAACATCAGAAAAGTCCATATCACTTGCGAGCAAGTGTCCTCAAATAATAAGTTTTCTCAGTGCGCCAGAGCGGGATGTTACAAAATATTTAACCCCCAATTGGCTAGAAATTGAGTCAGCTTAGCATAAATGAAAGCAAGGCCATTATTTGTAATAATTTATAATGGAAGTCCAAATCTGGAAAAAATATTATTTTCAAGGAAATAAATTATCTGATCGTCTATGGAATGCTTAAGTGGTACAACTTCAGCCCATTTTGTAAAATAGTTTGTGGCTATCAAAATAAAAACTTGTCCAGTTGAAGAAGGGGCATTAATAGGACCAATAAAATCCAATCCCCACTTTGAAAAAGGAAATTATGGTAGGACATGTTGTAATGGCATGGCTCAAAGGCCTTCTTTCCCAGCAAAGTTTTGGCACTTATCACAAGATATCAAAAAAACATAAGAGTCACGAAAGATTTAATGCCAATAATATCATTTTATAATAATCTTGAAAGCAGTGGTTTTTACAAAGAAATGACCTCCTACATGAATGACAAAAGTTGAAGAGCCATGAGCTTCTTGCAACAGTTTTTGTGCGTCTTCATTGTTTACACAGTGAAGCAACACACCATCAGCAGATCTTCGAAATAAGAAGTCTCCTATAATGACATGTATTGTAGAATCAAGACAGAGTCTTTTCCTTTGATGAGTTTCTAAGTTGTCTGGACATATTTGGTTCTGTAAATAATAAACCAAATTCTTGTACCAAGGATGTTCAGACACAGGGAGGATCTGATCGTCAATGTAAAAGAGAGTTTAAAGGGAACTATCTTCTTCATCAATTTATTCATTGTTCCCAACATGTAGAGCCAACTGAAGGTCTAGGTCATGTCACTTGATAGTGGTATAAGTCACGATATTTAAATCATCCTCGTAGATCTTGGAAATCCAATGTGCAAGCTTTCATGAAAGATAAGTCTATCAGAGAAAACACTTGACAACAGGTAAAGGGACCTTTACCAACGTATGCTTACCTAAGATGTAATGGTGAAACTTTTCAACGACCTTAAAAAGAGAGAAAGAATGTTTCTCAATAAAAGAATATTTAAATGAGTCATTAGACAAACTTTGACTCATGTAAGCCACTAGTTTTTCATTTCCTTGGTCATCGTTTTGCATGAGGACAATAGAAATCGCCTCCTCAGTGGCATTAGTATATATGGTGAATTCCTTCTCAAAATCCGGATTTGCCAAAACCGGTGCATAACTAATTGCTTTCTTAATCCCTTCAAAAGAATTTTTGACATCATTTGTCCAAGAAAAAGAACGATCTTTTTTAAGTAGATTATGAATTGGCTTTATCATCACAACAAAATCTTGAACAAACCTATGAACAAAGTTAATCACCCCCATAAAAGATTGAACTCCTTTATTGGAAATGGGAGTAGGAATATTAAGGATACCATCAATCCTTTTAGGATCAATGCTTATTACTGAATTGGAGACTATGTGTCCAAGGAGGTTTCCCTCGATAATGCCAAAAATGGACTTGGAAGGATTTAGAGAAATGCCAAATTTCTGACATCGCTTGAGAAATTTCCTCAAATAACCAAAATGATCTGATCGGATTTTAGAGTATATTGTTAAGTCATCAAGGTAGATATGAATGATATTACCGATCAAATAGTCAAAATCTATTTGCATATCTCTTTGAAAGGTGAAACCTGCATTAGATAAGCCAAAGGGCATACATTTATAAGAAAAGGTACCCCAACAAGTAATAAAAGTGGCTTTATATTTATCTTTCCTTTTTACCTTGATTTGATTGTAACTGAAAAACCTGTGAAGTATGGACATCATTTGTGACCCTGCCACTTGTTGAAAAATCATTTCCATGTTAGGGAGAGGGAAGTGATCTTTTATACTAGCTCGATTTAATGCATGGAAATCAATGCACAATCTGATCTGACCAGTTGTTTTCCGAATAGGAACCAGATTTGAAACCCATTCAGAATACTTGATTGGAAAACTAATTCCAGCCTTCAAGAGTTTTTCCAACTCCTTCTAAATATTTTCTTCTAGCGCAAGGTTGATAGGTATTTGTTTCTACCTGACTAGTTTTACGCCTTCCTAAATGGGGATGGAATGTTGTATAAGACCAGGATCAAAACCACAAAGATGCTCATAATACCAAGAAAAAACATCTTGAAATTCGCTAAGCAGCTTGGCAAACTTCTATTTCTCTTTGTTTCAACATTTGGCACCTATTTTAACAATATTTGGACTCTAGGGTCTCCCAATGTTCAAGGAGATGGTTTCACCCACCTTCCTTTTTGACTCCTCTTATTTTTGTTACTCGTTGTTGCCTACATCACTCGAAGAAAATAATATCTCTAGAGGATTCAAGCCTTTAGGAATCTTGTTATCTTCTATGGATATAATCTCCTTAGGCTTAAAAGGTTCATTTTGGATAAAAGCGCAAATGCTCTCAATGTTATGGAAGAGTTGCCAAGATTCTATATTGTCAGGAATATGTGGACAATACAAAGATTGGAAAGTGCAATCGGGTCTTTGTGGCAGAAGTTGTTGATTAGGAGAGGGTGTGAAAATAGCTAACCAATCAGCCATTGAGTTTAACTCCCTCTTAACATGAGTGATGTTTAAAGACAAAAGGTTTGAGATAAGCACCCAAACAACTTGGGTGTATCATTTCATCAAATTGTTTCTAGGTGAGTAAATTTTACGTAAAATATTCACAACAAGCTCAGAATCCCCAAAAACTAAAAGGTGACCACA